>JAWNKY010002156.1:0-22684 GCA_035041765.1 Drosophila algonquin | reverse complement strand
CTTGGTGTTCTACTAGATCCCAAGTTGAAGTTTTCCAGAACACATTTCTACCATGGTGAACAAGGACCATGGGCGTGTGTGTTTTAATAAAAGAGGTGGAATCCAAAGCGGACGATTTACGACTATAAGCAGGAGCTCTCCACACCCTCTCTGGTTCGTCCGATTTTCAGATCACGCGCTCTTGTGTATGGTCCCCTCAGTACAGCATGCACCGGGGCCGAAAATAGAATCGGTTCAAGAAAAACTTTTGCTTTTTGCTCTTCGAGGTCTCGGCTGGGATGCGGGTGTGAGACTACCGTCCTACTCTAATAGATTGCTCCTAATAAACCTTCAACTAGCTAATCGTAGGAAAATGCTTGGAGTGATTTTGGTGCACAACTTGATCAAGGGTGACATAGATAGCCCTGACTTGTTGAGCCGCATAAACTTCACGATTCCTATTAGAAGCACTAGGAACTATACACCCTTGTTTCTTCCGCTTTGTAAGTCGGAGTGCTCCTTGCATGAGCCATTTGGGGTCCTATGCTCGGATTATAATTCCTCATAAGCATTGTATCCTTTTCTAACAACTCCTTATAGTCGCGATTACAGATACTCTTATACTCTTTCCCGTAACTGGTAATTGCTTCCTTCTTTAGTTAGATTTGTTCTTCTTTTCTCGAACACTAGTCTATTTTTCTCCTTCCATGTCCATAATCGGTTCAGTAAACGAGTCGCGCGTTATGCCGGCGGCGCCCCTCGGTCGGTTGGGCGGGAGGTAGGCTGCGTTCTTGCCTGGGGATCCATGGCGGCATCGGCTGGTGTCGCTTGGGCCACTTGATAGTGCAGTCATTGCACATCAACTTTTCAAAGTATAAACTCGTGAGCAAGACAGTGGCTTGGGGCCTCTTCTCTGGAGACGTGGCTGTCGCCATTGCATGGCAGCGGTAATTTAATTTTCCATTCATTCAAAAACACATTCATAAGTGGTCCTTCTCCTTCTTCCCTCTTAGATGCACTCTGAGGGCACTGTAAAAGTTTCGCTTAAAATATGGGGCCGGGCACTTCAATGTCTGGCAGGGAATGCTGCTGGGATTCTCAGGGTATTCATACTCGGTCATAAATTAAACTAATGATGGGTGGTTGGACTGTGAGACAACACACTAATGCACTTAGTCGGAGATGCTCAGTTGCGATACAGTGAATTAATATACCCCTTTTTTAATATGCCTCTTATTTTCTGCACTGTATCCAGCTGAGTATTATACTCAATCGAACGCTGAATGCAAGCCGTTCTTTAAAGCAGGAAATCGGTGAAAAAATTATTCAAAGAGTGCTTTTTGGAAAGGTGAAACACCTATGTATTTTAAGAGGAATACACATACGCCCAGTATAGCACAGTACATTAATTGTGTAGTAGAATCAAATAAATTGTGAAATTCTTCCTAACAAAATGCTATACTCAACTCGCAACACGGCTTAAATTTAAATTGCATTGAATGTTTTTAAATTTAAGATTCCGCCTAAATTAGGGCAATCGCGATTACAGATGTCTATTCAAATCCATAGAGACAAAAGCTAAAAATGTGCACATTTTAAACGAACCTATTAAAAGCGAAACAAAGAATCTTAAGTCATCAGCCATTATCAATCTGCTGTGTTATATGCTATAAATATGTATATATGTATTTGGGCTGGTATTTGCCAATTACAATCCCTAGACAAAGCAGAACTAGTGATAGCGAATTCCCAATCACCACAAGAGGGCGCACAATTGAGAGTGAAAAGCGAGAACGAGAGAGGATGATAAGCGTTAAATTTGGGATAACGTCTTTTCAAATTGTACGTCTGTACACTTCAGACATTTAAACCACAACAATTTAATTTATCAATTTTTGTTCAGTGAAACTAACTGAACAGTTTCAATCTCTGTGAAATCTTATTAATATGAGTGCATTCAATTTAGGTACATACATAATGGTTTTCAGCAGAAAAAAAAACAGAGCTCAAAATCTTCTTTGTGTACGTAGAACGCCCAAAACAGAGCGAAAATACAAGCCGCAATTGATTTTAAATTCAAGCCATAAAAGTGCAACGAAAGCGAGTATAGGTGAAAGCAAACATGTTGTTTGAACAACGGATAAAATCGACAGGAAAATGGAAAAAAATTCACAAATAAAACCGTGATTCACGTCAATTGCACGGCGAAAGGCTGTATGGGTGGAAGAGCGGAGCAAAAAACAATGAGAAATCGAATGCTGAAAAATCTTAAATTGACCATAAACCGAACACCCGAACCATTGGGCTCCAGAAACGTAGATAAGCGCGGAAAAGTCAACAAAAACTTGAGATTCGCACCCCTTTCAGCAACTATTGTATTTCACTTGCGAGAAAATGTTTGCCAAACAGAAAAGAAATTAGTTGTGATTTATGATACGAGTATGTTTTTCCAAGCAGCATTGAATTGTTTATGTCAAAACTGGAAAAATGTATATGTAGCTCTGATTCTATGTACATACACAATTGTATACAAATTTAACTTGCACCTCCAACAGATACAATGGATCTGTAAGGGTATCCAACAGAGTAATGGTATCCAGTTATAGAGTGCCGGTTTTCCTTGTGCCCATTTTCGTTTGGTCCCCATTTCCTTACTCTGCTCAAGGACAAAACGTAATTTAATGGGTGTACTCGAGGGGCGGCAGTAGCATTGCTTTCAGAATAGTTTAGAGGTCTACTGATAATCTTTGACAGGCGAAAGTTTCCTTGAGCGGCAATACCCCAAAAAGGAGGTCCGTCTGCTTTTAAATGTGTCTCCCACATGTCCTCGGCATTTGATCAAGCAGAACCGATAAAATACAAACAGAAGCAGCCTCAACAGAAGTTCAGTTATTTATCAATAACTGATAACTAATCAATTTTGAGACTCTGCCAACAGCTGCTTCAACAATGGAAACTGGAACATATTCTTTCTAAATATTTATTTTCAGTAGGGTAGTAAAATATATGGAGCTTTTAAAAAACACTATCTTAAACATATAATCTGTCAAAATTGAGTTATAAGATTCGAGGATGATTTTTGATCATGCAGACTTTAACATATGCGTGTTCGGTCAGTCACAACTGATTAAGTTATCTAGATTAGCCGCAGTCAGCCACGTTTGTGGTGTCCCAATCATAAACTATTACGCAATGTATGACTTTCGCTTTAAGTTGGGATGACGGTGACCCAAATTGTGTAAATTTCAGTAAGCTTACGGCTGTCAGGGCGAATGAATTTGGTGCAGATCAAAAGAGCAGTGCCATCAATTGTCCTCTTGCAAGCCGCCTTCTGTTGGTGGCGTTGATTGCGAATTTTGAAGTGGGCCTGACAGTGCCCCCCAAAAGAACTGACAAAACATGGGAAGCAACTCGAAGAATGGGAAAACCAGGAAAGACTTGAAGAAGCCTGGCAGACACGAAGGGAGGTGAAGAATATTGAATTTTATGCTTACTTACATTTGCTAGCAACCAGCAGGTGTACCTCTACTAACAAAAAGGGGCAAAATATGAATATATCTCCCATATGCGAGTGTCGCATAAAATATAAATATACATAGGAGAACTTACATATTTATCCATACTTAAAAAGGAAAGCGCGAAAAATCTGGCAAGTATCCGGTAGCGGATATGGATATGGATCAGAGCTCCATTAAAGCCAACTGTTGCTGGCTATATTCTGTGAAATGTGTGCGACTATGTACTCTGATTATATTTTCATTGAACGGGGATTTTTTCCAATGATTTCTACGCAGCTGGCTGTTGCTTCTTGTGTCGACACCGACTGATGGCAATATTATTTAAAGCGTTGTTCCCTTAAAATGTATGGAAAAAAGAATACAATTTAAAACAGATATGAAACGAAATACTCCTTAAAGGTACAGCTGGAAAAGGAAATTATGGAAATCCTAAAAATCTTGTTCATGAAAGTCTAAAGTTCACAGTCTAAAGTGGTCCCCATGGAATAATAAGAATGATAGCGAATGGCCGTTACAAGGCGTATGTGCCCCATGAGTAATTTATGTATATATTATATGTATATATTATATATAATGGGCACGGCAACTAAAATCCAGATGAAAGCCACCACCTTGTAGCCAGGTGACACCGCATCCACACAAGATAGCGCCCACCCATGAGTGTTCTGATTGCGAACGTGACACAGTCTTGTGTATTTTCTGACGACCTAAAAGCCTTGCGGTCAACGGGACCTGGCAGCCAAAGAACATGACAGGGAAATGCTAGGAAAATGGTTCCCAACCTAGCTCATGGTGGTAATTGGAAGGTATGCAGGCCGGAATAAGATAGAGATCTTGAGTTGGGTAATTGAATTGTGTTCAAAGGTTCTGGTAATTATGGAATTACCTGTTTGATTAGCTGGTCTTCCGCACTTGTATTGCCCACAAAATAGAAGGTTCCATTCAGCTATTAACACGTTATAATAAATTACACATTTATAAAAATTATATTTCAATAATGATATTTTCATGAAATCACTGGCATAACTTCTCGTACTAGCTAGCCAATACTGCATAGAAATTCACACACACGCGATCATAAATCTACGAATTCCATTGAGCCAAATGCATTAGGCTGCATAAATAACTGCTGATGCGAACATAATTCCAGACATGAACATGCACTAAGTACTCCCACACACACTTTTGGCCTTTGCCTTCCTACCATCACACCCTTTGGCTTTTTGGCGGACCAGAAATGTCGACATAAAAGAGAAATGCAACTGGCTGGCTGGTTGGTTGCGTGCCTGGGTGTCTGCCATACAGTTTTCTTACTCGGCAGCGGAAGATGAAATTTTATTATTTTAGCTGGTTGTCCTGTTACCCAGCGATAAAAAATTCGTTTACGATAATTTCGGTGAGTTTACAGCCCCGGCAGCACAGAACCCAGTACCATTTCGCTGTCGGAATATCCTTTGTCTGACTTCAGACCGTTAGTGCAGTTCCACAGCACTGGTGGGTATTAGTACTCACAAAACCTTGATTGCAGTTATTTATTTCTTGTCTTTAAATCTTTGACACCGAAATTTAAGAAAAATTTTCTGCTTTGAGAGAAGTTTGGGTGGAAACTAATTTAAATATGTAAAAAATGATAAATATTTTGGCAAAATGACTAAATTTCTATCAATTCTATCTGCTGAACTCGGTAAAACAACAAACAAAGCGACTCGACCAAATAATATTCACCAGACTCCGACTGGGTCACACAAAACTCACACACCAACACTACTTGGATTCCACAGCTTCCAAGTTGCCCGATCTACCAGACACACACTCCAGAAACCATGGAACACAACCTCAACTTATACCCTTCAACTACCCAAATTTAACTAAAAATATACAAAAACCTCAATATCACCGAATACCTTAGTAATCCCTCTACAGAAACAACAAACATGAAACTTATAATAGAATACCTAAAAGAGACAAATATATATACCACGAAATTTAAATTCAGTCAAATATCATATAGCTGTAATAATTGTACATAACCTAGTCTTACAACTTATATTTATTTAAATCTTTAGTCGACGGCCCTAGCAGCTAGTACTATTTAAGATCTCATGCCGGACTTGGCTTTGCAAGCCATTCCTGACATCAAATAAATAAATACAAATTAAGGATAACTCGTTGAAATATATCTTTCATATTTCAATTAGCATTCGGATTTAATGCTCCCTTTACAGACTTTTATCGCTGCCTTTTCTTTGATTCGCTGCCAAACTATGGTCCTTTAATGATTCCGGAAGCTAGTCAGCAACATAATCGTGAAAGTTTATATATTTAAAGATTTGCTGACAGGACGAACAAAGGTGAAGGACGACGTGTGAGGTTGGGTGACCTGATTTAGAGCGTTCGCTCAAAGCGAAATGGTTACCACGTTCATAAAAATGTGAATAATAATTTATTTGGTGTTCCAATGACAATAAACTGAAAAAAAAACAAAAACTTCCTTGTGGTATCGTTGTACTTCGATCACCATTTTCAATTTTATTAAGCGTACTCTAACATGAAAAACCCAAATGGTTATTACCAGGAAACGAAAAAGGATGAAAGTCCTTTACACCAACAGAAAAGACATCCAATACCTGGACCACTCGAAGGCCAACTTAACGGATTTAACATCAGAAAGACTATATAGTGGCGAGTAGCAGGACATCAGAAAGCATATGCACAAAAAAAAACGAAAAAAAGGAGATGCGAGTGTGGAAAACTTTTTACAGAGCTTCCACTGCAGTCACCGTACACTGACCACGTATTTTATTGTGTATTTGCAAACATTTTTTACTGTGATTGAAACGAGTTTTTTTTTGTCTGTGAAGAAGTTTAAATGGATGCTAAAGTTTAAAAATGTGGGAAAATAGTTCAAGTGCAATGCGTTTAATGTACAACATTAGTTACCTTTAGGATGAAAGTTTGACTTACAAGAAAAAAACAAAGCTTACAGAATAAATACCATTATCGTTATATCGTTTCGGAATGGAGGCATGAAATAATAAGGCATTTTAGATACGGATGTTGTAAACTATTATGTGGAAAATAGTACAAGTAGAATCCTAATTGTACTAGCAATCCTCACAAACCTGTGCAAGAAATACGGTGGAAGACTGAATTACTAGAAGCACAAATTTAAATAAATTACTTCATAAACACCTGTTTTTTTATATTTTCGCAGTTTGATTATCTCTAATTGATTCCCTGCCTTGACTTTTTGTTTTCTCTTTAAACACAGCCAACTTTGGATCACAAACTAACATAGTAAAAATGTTGCTCCACGACGCGGCCGCTCTTCTCTTACGACAACCGACATATCCGCTCTGTTTCTTCCCATAGTTTTTACCGTTTATTGATATTTTAAATATTTACTGAGATTGGAATGTCAAGAAGTTATAAATAATATGTAAGAGTCCTTGATAAGTCAAACAGATTTTAAAAAATCGGAAAACGAAGATGCATTATATAGAATCTGTGGAGTCTGTTGAAAGCACTTTTCAGAAGGTGAATTTTTTTATAAATATAAAGCCGTTATAAAAGATTACTAATGTTTTAGAATTTCAATAAAATTATATTACGTTTGTAAGGTGAATTTTTACATCCAACGTAATATAATTTTATTGAAATTCTAAAGCATTAGTAATCTTTTATAACGGCTTTATATTTATTTAGTGAAGCAAAATAAGGGACGAATCATATTATTTCATTTTAGTCTCATAAAATAATATGCTAAGGTTTCGTAAATTTAGACATAATGCGAAATTTATAACCAAAAATTCAGGGGTAGATTTTCATTAAAGACCTTGTGCATTTTGGACTAACGCAACGATATGGGAATTAATTTTAACTAATTTGCAGGTGTGCAGAAGACATTTCAATTATGGCTTCGGTCCCCGGGGGCTAACTTTTGGACAAACAAACACGACGTCTAGGGGATTGGTCAGGGCTAGCAGAAGGGGCCCATCTGCATTGTTGCCAGCCGAACGGCTGCCATAATTGCTGCTACGAAAGTCCGCAATATTCATCCTCAGCTACAGTTCCACATCTACCTCCTATGATTTCCCCAGTTCCAGTTCCAACTCCTTCTATAGCACTCATTCCTACTCTCATCTCCGATTCCTCCTGTATCCTGAGGGGGAATATTCGTCTGGTCGCTGCGAGGCTTTAACAATGCGTACATTTATCTCTCACAGCTTCCCAAGGAGAGATAAATTACAAAAGGCTGCTGCTCGCAATCGCAAAACTATTAAAAGTGCATATTCCACGCTGGCGGCAGACCCCGCAAATGGCTGGGGAAATGGAGGATATCCTAAGTAGACAACAGGCGACGCTCTAACCATTGTCTAAGCACTGCAGGCAAAATGTCAGGAAACGGCAGCAGAAAGCATTTGCAATGGCAACAGAATGACGCCCCGAGTGTGCAAGGCGATTCATTGGTCCCCGACGTTGGAGCGACAAAGACAAAAGAAATGGGCGGAAATAACCAGAGAAACGATTCCCCGTTCCATGTAAATCACTTTTACGAACTGAATTTTCCCTTTAAATATTTTTAAGACACAGGCTATCATACCAAAAGAGTACGAGTGGATCTAATCTTTACATAGACGGCTGTACGTTGGGATTGCCTTATGCTTCTGCTTGTTTGAAAACTGTTCCCAAATAGTCCCTGTTGGGTTTCCCAGCCCGATATTTAGTCGACATAAATTAAGTCATAGTCGGTGGTGCAGCAGTAAATTAAATTCCTATTATTGTTTGCTATTTTGTACTGCCCACTGCATCTTTATACCATTGTACCTTGACTTAAGTTTCCGCACGGCAGCAGCCTATACATCGCTCTCTCGGATCATCGTTCGCTTGTTACATTAGGGCACGGGCAATTCGGCCCGCCTGCCCTTAAATAGTCTAAATCTATCACTCATATAGTCGGCATCTATCACTTACAGTCTGCACCTAGCCCTCATGCTGTCTTGAGCTGATCTTCGTGGCCATCAGACCGTCTTTCGCCATATTACATCGCATCGATCGTTCACATACATACATATATGTACATACGCATTTGCCGGTCTACACACGTATATACCAATAAACCATAGCTACTATTAATTTAACCAATCGAACTTTCATTTAAATAACACATCGCAACAGCTAGTGAAAAAGCTCATTAGCTTAACATTTGGTGACCCCGACGTGATTTGTGCAATAATTAATATCAGTGCAATCACAAACTACAATAAAACATTAAAAATTATAAACTAATTGCTAATTCCACCTGAGTCATCGGTTACATAAGTGAATCCATTCATGCATATAAGCACCAGCCAGTAGCATACTGACTGGAGACTTGGGTGTGAAGGAACTCCTTCACAAAAGCTGAGCTGGCGGTGGTTCGGTTCCCTGTCCGGGCACGTGCTTGTTCCGGCTTCCGATCATCGGCAAGAAATGGGGGGGGTATTTACCTCGACGGACGGGACACGGCTCTACTCCCACAATAATCGTCCACAATTAACATCTATTAATGAATTCACGTGCGGAGGTCACATCGGGTACTCAAAGTATTGCACTGCAGACACATACATGTATACGGATCTGTGGCACGATGTTGTTGTGACCACTTCTGCCCACCCTACCATGATCACCTCTTCCAGAACCTTTGGTGATCCCTTATAGACGGTTTTTACCGTCTATTAGATACCCTCATCCTTCCTTTTGTCCCAGCATGGTCCCCGCATATGTAGTTCTAGTTTATGCTCATGTTCATTATATATTCAGTTAACCGTAAATATAAGCCCTAATACTAACAAAATTCATTTGGACATCAATGGGAGTATAAAAAAAATATATATATATAAATTGGTACTTAATAACTAAAAGGAATATAAACGAATAAAATGTAATTATGATTTAGTTTTTTTTTTGGTGTTGATGCATGTGGGTATATAAAAACTAGATTAGAAATAACATGGCAAGTAAATTCAGACAGCCGATAGGGCCATAGACGAAGACAGTGAAAGTGGAGGCGCTTTGTGTTTACTGCAGTGATGCAGCTGAGCAAAAATTTGCGGTAAATCTTTTGGTATGTGATCGGTCAGCGGCGGCCTCACAAAAAAAACTCGGCAAAAGGGGTCTGAGCGCCAGCCTCTTCTATTTTGTCGTGCCCTCCGTTATCAAGAGAGCGCCGCAATGCAATTTTGTGCGCGAGCGAATAGCGGACATAGCGGGAGAGAGGAAAGCCTCTCATAAGTGAAGAGATTTCTTTTTCTTGTCTCTCTCACTCTTTCTGCGTGAGCTCTTCTATTAATTTTTTTCCAATTGATTGGCCATGATTATCGATCAGTTTAAATTAAAGATATTTAGCTTTGTCACTTACAGTTTATTTTTGTTGTTGGGTTGCTCCGCCGATGAAAGCGCTTCCATTGGGGTGCTGCAAGGCCTGTAGAGGTTAGTTAGGAAACAAAAAGGCACAAAAAAAAAATCTCTCACTCTCTCTTTTTCTTCTCTTTTTCTTTTAACCGAACGGCATTTTCGCTAACTAGCACACACAAAAGAAAACCTTCTTTCACCGCCTTCCCGGAGAGGTAAAAAAAACAATAAATAGCTAAATTAGTATGTTAAAATGCCGACGGCTTTTCAAGTTCTACTCTACAACTAAGGCAAACGGGGGATCGGAGGCCCCCCCTCGGGATGCTCCTCGGTGCACCGCTAAACGGCCTGGTCCAGCGGCCTAGTGGCAGTCCATCAACAAAATTACGTTCTTTTTTTTCCTCTTTTTTCTAATTTACGCCGAATCGGCGGCAAACTTATACCGCCCGACGGCCGTGTATCACCCGCGCCTGCGATAAACTGTTGGGCTTTTGCTTTGCAGATCGATGGGGAGCAGAATTCCCTTGCCGAGAGCGTCCACTCCGCTGCGAAGGGAAATTCGCTGCCGCGAGCTTTTTATTCTGGTCAACGACCCCGGCACCAGCTGGGAATGTAGCAGGGCCACGATCAGGTGCCTCTTCTGGGCCGAGTACTACCCGCCAATCAATTGGAATTGGCACTACACTTCCGAAACAAATTACTAGGTTTTACTTTAGTTTCAAATTGGTTGAACTTTTGATTAGTAGGTTATTATTTTTTTCTTAATTTTTTCCTTATTTTTCCTATGTCGCTCTTGAGACATCCGTCTTCATATACAGCCTGAATAGAAAAAGAAAGATGCTTGACCGACCCAGGCATGAGAAGCCCCACTACCGCCTAATTTCGGAGATCCTCCATTTTCGAGCAGCCGCCATCAGGGCTCTAACGCATCCCACTCAAAACTCTCTCCTTTGTCTTCCTTTTCTCTTGACCTTCGGAGACTATTCGAGTGACATCTGCCCCTGCGAAAAATTTCCCCCCTTGGTACTTTTTACTTTACATCGGCCCCTCTGTAACTTCCATCCGCGATGCCTCTTCCGTCCGCTGCAACTATTAGCGCCACCATACATCTACATGCACCTCTCAGCGACAAGCCATTTCAAATCCCCCCTACCAAAATCACACTTTGGGGAACCTAGTCCAAAAAGGGTGATTCCAGCTTGGAGCGAGCTATGGACCTACTTTGCACGGCCTACTGCTTAATATCTTTAGCATGGAATTTACCAACCAAACGACCCTGCAAGTCTTCCAGCTCATAGTAAGCTTCTCCCAGCTTGCGCCTTACCCGGGACTTTACAAACGCAGGAGCCAGTTTAGCGTTGAATCCTTTCACGAAATTACTCTGCTGGAAATTCCGCCGATATACTTCCTGTCCCACTCTAAATGAAACCTCCCTACTTCGCAGATTGTACGTCCGTTCATTCCTATCGTGCTGAGCCCTCATCGCATCCTTGGCAGTGCTACGCATCAGATCAAAAGAGTCCTCCCTAGAAAACTGAACCCAGCGGTCTTCCAACAACTCCAGCTGCCTCAACAGCTGATAAGTAGTACCATTCGTCACCATCTGTTGCCCGAAAGCCAGCTGATAGGGACTTGCCTTTACGGCACTGTGCACCGCGGACCTCAAAGCGCAGGCTATGCTACTGAGCTGCTCATCCCAATTACCCTGATCTATATTAATGTACGCTTTTATTGCTGCCAGCACCGACCTGTTAACTCGCTCAGACGCGTTCGCTTGCGGAGCGTAAACGGCTGTGTAAGCGTGCTGCACACCATACTTCTGCAACAAGGCATTGAACACCTGCGACTTAAACTGAACACCATTGTCAGATACTATCTTTTCCGGCACTCCAAAACAGTGGAACAACTGCTCCTCTATGAACGGTATAATGGCATCCGCTGTGAACTTCTTGACGGGTTTCACAAACGGAAATTTGGAAAAGTGGTCCAACACCACAAATATACCTATATTTCCCGAGCGACTTCTCGGATACGGCCCCAGAAAATCAACATAAAGTTTCTGAAAGAAACGTTCTGTCCCTCCCGTCTTTGCGAGGGGTGGTCTCAACGGTCTATTCGGGTGCTTGGTACACCTACAAATCTCACACCTGTTAACAAAGTCTTTAACATCTTTTAACAAGGTAGGCCAATAATAGTAGCGCCGAATCTTCTCGAGCGTTTTATTTATGCCTCCATGCGCCGATATCGGGTGCTCGTGAGCTATTTTCAAGGCTGTTTCTATTAGACCTTTGGGAACCCAAACTTTCCAACACAGTTCATCCGCTATCCTTTCACCTGTTACATGCTCCGTACGACGATATATCTGCTTGCCTACCACCTTTACATCTGGCATCTGAGCCTGGTTACTCGCGACCTTAGCCCTCAGGGCAACGTACTCCGCCGAATTAAAATGCTCCGAGTCCAAATCGATCCTTTCTACCGGGTCGATTGACGACAAATCGGGGGCAAATACCCGCGACAAGGCGTCTGGCACAACGTTCTGAGACCCTTTTCGGTGGCGAATATCGAAGGAATACCCCTGAAGCTTCAATGCCCATCTGGCCAACCTACTGCTCAAATCTGACTGTGACATCAGCCACTTCAAGGACGCGTGATCAGTTATAACTGTAAATTGATGCCCCTCCACATAGGCGCGAAACTTCTTTATACTCAGCACGGCCGCCAAACATTCCTTTTCCGTCACCGAATACGCCCGTTGACACTTATTCAACTTACGCGACATGAAAGCCACTGGAACCTCCTCGCCTTCTTCGTTAACCTGCATCAGAACCCCTCCTACTCCTGAGTGACTAGCGTCACAATGGACATAGAACGGCTTTTCGAAGTTCGGGGTGTGCAAAACGGGCGCTTCACACATAGCGTTTTTCAGCGCTACGAAAGCCGCCTCTGCTTCTTTAGACCAAGTGAACTGACGCTTTGACTTTAAGACGTCCGTTAGCGGAGACGCAATGGCCGCGAAGTTTCTTATAAACTTATGATACCAACCCGTCATACCCAGGAAGCGCCGCAGCTGCTTTACCGACTTCGGCTCAGGATACTCCTTAATGGCCTCTATCTTGACCAGATCCATTCCTATAGTTCCGTGACCCACTATATGTCCTAGATAATGGACCTCTGGCACACAAAACTTGCTCTTCTGTATATTAAGCGTTAGCCCTGCTGCAGACAACTTCTCGCCTAACACCCTCAGCACGCTCAGATGCCTTTCAAACGTGTCGGATACTACGAGCAGATCATCTAGATATATAAAAACCTCATTCCGAAGATTGGCAGGAATGATGCGGTCCATAAGCTTGGACATCGTAGAGGACGCATTCGTTAGCCCAAACGGCATAACCTTGAACTGATACAGTGCTCGCCCAGGCACGGTGAAGGCTGTCTTATCCCTAGATCCTTCCTCTAACGGTATCTGCCAGTAGGCATCCTTAAGATCAAGGCTTGTGATGTACTCTGCCTTGGGCAGACGGCTTAAAATCCCATCTATGATGGGCATTGGATATGCATCCTTCCGAGTCACCTCGTTAACCTTCCGGCTATCTATACACAGACGAACTTTGCCCGGCTTCCGGACCAATACTACCGGACACGACCATGCGCTGCTGGACTCTTCGATGACCCCCAATGCAAGCATCCGGTCTATCTCTCCATACATCAACTTCTCGATGGCTGGAGACACTGGATAGTACCGTTGCTTCACAGGCTTCGCATCCCCTACATCTATCGAGTGAGACACCAACGTTGTCTTCCCTAATCCTTTTTCTGCGAATGATGGAAGACCTTGAATAGTCCTGTGCAGTTGCTCTTGTTGCGCTACCGACAGAGGACGTTGTTCACCCTGCTGGCACACCTCGTCACAAGAGTCCATATTACCACTCGACCCGGTTTGTGGGCCAAGATCGACTGGCAATAGGCCAAACTCGGTCCAAAAGTTTATCCCCAAGTACAGAGGCTGCGTTAGGGTCGGTACAATATACAAGGTTACCATCCTAGTTACACCTTTATAGCATACGTCCGTTTTTAACTTTCCCACCACATCCTGAGACTGCCCACCGGCTGTCCGAACCGTCGACGCCATGGGCCTAATCTGAACCTCGCTCTTCAGCAGCTCGCTGGCCAACTCTCCACCAATGCAACTAATCGACGCCCCTGTGTCCATCAACCCAACAAGCTTCCTGTCTAACAAAGTGACCTCTGCATATGGCCTTAGATCTTCTGAGATAATCGACGATATCAATGCTTTTCTCTCTAGCCTTCGGCTTTCAATAAATTCCTCTCGGCGTAACTTCGCTCGTACCTTTCTCTTAGACTCTATTAATTTATGCCCTTCCTGAACTACCTTACTATTATCTATGAGTATATTACTATCTATTACATCCTTAGTTGGTACGCTGGGCCCCTCGGCTGATTGCGTAGTAGCCTCTTCCGCAACTACTCTGTGTTTGTCGCTTTGGACGCTGTCGGTCTGCGTGCACTTTTCAGAGGTGCACGCCCTTGGCTGTTTTTTGGGGCCTGGCACTTTTGACAAGACGGCTTGTAAGTGTCGGGCTGACCACATCCATAGCAAAACACCCGTCGCTCCGCTACGCAATCCTGGTAGCGATGACCACTGCTGCGACAGTTCCAACAGACTAAATTAAATGCAGCTATCTCCCCGTCACTTTCGTCCAACTCCTCTTGCTCTGGGCTTTCCACCGCGTGAACTAAACGTCTGGGTGCTGGACGTGGCCTAACCACCGGATCTTTACCCATGGTCTGCATAAACAATTCTCGAGTCTTCACCAAGTGCCTCAACTGCGCGACGCTAAAAACTTTCTCGTAAAGGAGCTCGTGCTGTATCTCCGGCAATAAGTTGGACCGGAGCGACTCCATCAGGGAGGATTCTTGTAAGGGAGTTGACAGTGTATCTGCCAATCGGACAATAGCCTCATAGAACTCATCAAACGACTCGTTCTCCTTCTGCTTCCTTCGATCTATTGCCGCTCGAATATTCACGTCCGTCCTCTCATCTTTGAACCGCACCAACAATGCAGATTTAAGATCTCGCCAAGTCACAGTTCTTACACTTTTATGGTACCGCCAATACCAGTCACTGGCACTACCTTCAAAGAGATTACTGACATATCTCGAGAGCAGCTCAAAATTCCCGTCCAATGTCTGGCCCGTGAGCGCCTCTACCCGGTAGATAAAGTCGTCGACAGATATTCCCCCCCGACCAGAGAACCTAAGCTTCCAATTCACTAAGATCTGGCTAACCCGCTCTGGCCGAATGTCCACACTCATGGGTGAACTTCGACTGGCTGACTCAAATACCTGCGAAGGCAAAGGGAATGGCTGCTGTGCCGATGGTCCCCCGACTTGGTGATCGCTCGTGGGGTCGCCCGCGACGTTAGCCAACTGGCCTGTGAGTGACGTAAGAATTCGTTGAAAACCGCTAGAGATTGCCTGGCTTAACAACTCGGTTTGCCTCAACGACGCTTGATCCAAAATTTCTGACTGCCGAATCGACGCCGCAGACATGGCCTCGGCTATGATCCTCTGCAAATCGCTACTAGCCGGGGAAGATACCACAACGTGCGGACCAGCTTCCCTACTTTCCGGAGGATTTGCTGACCCAGATGGCGCAGCCCCCTGCGAAGCAGCTGCATGAGCTTTACTTCTCGTATCCGGCATGATTGGTACCCGTAAATTTCCCCAATTATCTTCAACTGATTCGTCTATTAGACTCGACGTCGAAGACTGTAAGGACTTTTTACAAACAGGACAAACTTTCTTATTACCAACTTTGGTGCTATAACAGACCCTGTGAAAAGTGTGCCCACACGCCGTGGTCAGGAGCTGAGCCGAATGTTCCACCTGACACTGGCAAATCAAGCAAACTCTTTCCTCTATTTCTTCTCCTGCTAAATTCTCGCAACTACCAAATACGGGCATTGTTTCCTACGGATCTCGCAGGGCTTGGTTCTAACCTAAATATCTCCTAGCGATTACCTGCTAACTATTTGACTAAATGTCTGAAAAATGATAACTAGCGGCAACAAGAATAATTGGTAAATATAATATAAAAATAAAAAAAATATATAAAATAAAAATATAATGCGAGAGTAACCATAAAGAAAAAATGTATAAATAAAAATAAAAAAAATACAAATTTAAAACAAAGCAATATATCTAAAAAAAACTGCTAGGACCATGCTTAGGCCCAAGGCATCCCTGAGGTATCTACATAAATATATCCGTATACATGCTGCTTCCCGTGCAAAACAACACATTCACGATAAAGAAAGACTGAGTCCCTAACTCGTAGCTATTAGTAGTCCTAACATTTCGCGGTAGGTAGTAGGTTGGTACTACATTCATATCCTGCGATATCAGTTACACAGCTCGATGAGTATGGGTCAACATCATTAATCCTTCCCGACCTAGATAAAGATGACATACCCTCGTCCTGGTCGGAGCATCCGGACCGGTAAACTGGAATATGCCTCAACCTTGCCGGAAGAAAAAAAACAAAACAAAAAAAAGAATAGCATCCCTGGTTCAAGACGCTTCGGAATGGCACCCAGTTTAAAGGTAGCCATCATTCCAGCCTGCGTTTCGTAAGAATTCAGCTTTCTCACTTTGACGGTGGCAATAGCTTGTTGATCCACTGCAACGCTCCAAGAACAAAGTGACAACCGAATAACAAAACCAAAAGAAAGAGATACAAACAATATACACTGACATCACAGCACTACTTCTGACCCGATAATGGTTCGGAATGTAAGGTGACAACTACATTCAATAAACTTAAACTTGGGCCTTGCCGGTTGGTCGTCTGTCAAGACAACTCGGGCCCCACGTTGGGCGCCATAATTAATAAACTAACTGTAGCATACTGGAGACTTGGGTGTGAAGGAACTCCTTCACAAAAGCTGAGCTGGCGGTGGTTCGGTTCCCTGTCCGGGCACGTGCTTGTTCCGGCTTCCGATCATCGGCAAGAAATGGGGGGGGTATTTACCTCGACGGACGGGACACGGCTCTACTCCCACAATAATCGTCCACAATTAACATCTATTAATGAATTCACGTGCGGAGGTCACATCGGGTACTCAAAGTATTGCACTGCAGACACATACATGTATACGGATCTGTGGCACGATGTTGTTGTGACCACTTCTGCCCACCCTACCATGATCACCTCTTCCAGAACCTTTGGTGATCCCTTATAGACGGTTTTTACCGTCTATTAGATACCCTCATCCTTCCTTTTGTCCCAGCATGGTCCCCGCATATGTAGTTCTAGTTTATGCTCATGTTCATTATATATTCAGTTAACCGTAAATATAAGCCCTAACACTAACAAAATTCATTTGGACATCAATGGGAGTATAAAAACAAATATATATATATAAATTGGTACTTAATAACTAAAAGGAATATAAACGAATAAAATGTAATTAAGATTTAGTTTTTTTTTTGGTGTTGATGCATGTGGGTATATAAAAACTAGATTAGAAATAACATGGCAAGTAAATTCAGACAGCCGATAGGGCCATAGACGAAGACAGTGAAAGTGGAGGCGCTTTGTGTTTACTGCAGTGATGCAGCTGAGCAAAAATTTGCGGTAAATCTTTTGGTATGTGATCGGTCAGCGGCGGCCTCACAAAAAAAACTCGGCAAAAGGGGTCTGAGCGCCAGCCTCTTCTATTTTGTCGTGCCCTCCGTTATCAAGAGAGCGCCGCAGTGCAATTTTGTGCGCGAGCGAATAGCGGACATAGCGGGAGAGAGGAAAGCCTCTCATAAGTGAAGAGATTTCTTTTTCTTGTCTCTCTCACTCTTTCTGCGTGGGCTCTTCTATTAATTTTTTTCCAATTGATTGGCCATGATTATCGATCAGTTTAAATTAAAGATATTTAGCTTTGTCACTTACAGTTTATTTTTGTTGTTGGGTTGCTCCGCCGATGAAAGCGCTTCCATTGGGGTGCTGCAAGGCCTGTAGAGGTTAGTTAGGAAACAAAAAGGCACAAAAAAAAATCTCTCACTCTCTCTTTTTCCTCTTTTTCTTTTAACCGAACGGCATTTTCGCTAACTAGCACACACAAAGGAAAACCTTCTTTCACCGCCTTCCCGGAGAGGTAAAAAAAACAATAAATAGCTAAATTAGTATGTTAAAATGCCGACGGCTTTTCAAGTTCTACTCTACAACTAAGGCAAACGGGGGATCGGAGGCCCCCCCTCGGGATGCTCCTCGGTGCACCGCTAAACGGCCTGGTCCAGCGGCCTAGTGGCAGTCCATCAACAAAATTACGTTCTTTTTTTTCCTCTTTTTTTCTAATTTACGCCGAATCGGCGGCAAACTTATACCGCCCGACGGCCGTGTATCACCCGCGCCTGCGATAAACTGTTGGGCTTTTGCTTTGCAGATCGATGGGGAGCAGAATTCCCTTGCCGAGAGCGTCCACTCCGCTGCGAAGGGAAATTCGCTGCCGCGAGCTTTTTATTCTGGTCAACGACCCCGGCACCAGCTGGGAATGTAGCAGGGCCACGATCAGGTGCTCTTCTGGGCTGGTACTACCTGCCAATCTGAAAGAGAAAAAACGTCCCCAAATTCTAGACACGCCCTGGCACAACCACTCGCGCACGCGTACGATCGCCGCAACAACTTACCAATTGGAATTGGCACTACACTTCCGAAACAAATTACTAGGTTTTACTTTAGTTTCAAATTGGTTGAACTTTTGATTAGTAGGTTATTATTTTTTTCTTAATTTTTTCCTTATTTTTCCTATGTCGCTCTTGAGACATCCGTCTTCATATACAGCCTGAATAGAAAAAGAAAGATGCTTGACCGACCCAGGCATGAGAAGCCCCACTACCGCCTAATTTCGGAGATCCTCCATTTTCGAGCAGCCGCCATCAGGGCTCTAACGCATCCCACTCAAAACTCTCTCCTTTGTCTTCCTTTTCTCTTGACCTTCGGAGACTATTCGAGTGACATCTGCCCCTGCGAAAAATTTCCCCTCTTGGTACTTTTTACTTTACATCGGCCCCTCTGTAACTTCCATCCGCGATGCCTCTTCCGTCCGCTGCAACTATTAGCGCCACCATACATCTACATGCACCTCTCAGCGACAAGCCATTTAAAGCCGCCCTTGCATATAGCTGTTGGCGTACAGTTCTCAGTTCTTATCGTCTATTACGCGCGGTACCCTTTGCGTTCATCTTCCCGCAAGAAACGGTTCCCATACCGGCTGCCCTTGCATATTGTTATTGCACATAGCTTGCTTGCGGTTCTTGGACGTTGCGTTCTATAGCGTTCGCCACTCCTTGCGTTCGTCTTCCCGCTAGAGCCGTTTATTACGCGGGCTACTCTTTTCGGTCGTCTTCCCGCTACAGAAGTTTATTTCGCGTGGTACTCTTTGCATTCGTCTTCCCGCTACAAACGTTTTGCTAATATTGTCGTTGCCATGGAAGTGAATGCTGGAAATGACATTGTAGTGACCGCTGCTAAAAACAGGGTGACTTTCCTGAAATTGAAAGTTGCTCAGATATTTGAACGTTTAAAACGGTTCAATGCTGCTTGGGAGAGTGAGCTGTCGATTAGTGATTACTATATGCTCGTGGTAAGGTTAGAAGTGATCGAGAAGCTTCAGCGCACTTTTGAAACCCTGCATAATGAGCTCCAGGAATTGGACTATGACATGACGCGCAGTGGAATGTTGGACAGCTTTAATTATCAGTTGATGACTCTGAATGCTTCGATTCGGGATGTCATCGCCACTCGTTTTCCTCTCCAGCTTATTCCTTCAACGGTTTCTGCCAAAGTTGACATCGCTAGCATTGTCGGCTGGCACCATCCACCTCAGCGTATGCCGGTCCCCAGTCCAAGTCATATGCAACTACCAAGGGTATCGGCAGTGGACAGCAATCTCCAATTCAATCGATGGAGGAACTCAACTCAAGAAGTCATGTGCATACGCAAGAAGAATAGTTCGTCGGATTCAACCGAGCCTGCCTCATGCTTATCGGAGAGGCCAATTCGGCAGTTGGCAAGAGATGAGCAGGCAGCGCAGCCTGCTGATGCCGAAATCCAATCCGAAATCCAATCTAATCCGAAATGCATAGGTGTCTCGGAATCTCGTTGTCTCTCTCAGGAGGAGTCTAATACGGTTTTGGAGAAACAATCTGGACCTTCACCAAGAGATTGCTTCCAATTGGGTGTTTCTGAGGTGCCTGCTGTGCTTGATGGAGCTCCGCCAGACTTCCAGTAATCTCATTCGAAGGTAGACATTAGCAGTGATGTCTCCTCGCCATTCGAACCACCTCCACAACCAGCTACTGAATCTCATTGGAAGTTAGACATTAGCATTGATGTCTCCTCACCATTCGAACCATCTTCAGAACCGGCTACTGATCAACATATGTTCGTATTTTCGAGTCATCCATCATCGTCGCGTCTCTGCAGACGCTCAGTTTCTGACTTATCAACCAAAGAGCAGCCTTACGTCAAGGTTAGCGCTCTGCATCCAGCTGATAGTTCTTCACATGGGACTCTTCCGGCTGATCTGAACAAACCGACACGCTTGGCTCATGGACTTCAATCTTCGTCAAACTTTGCTGGCCTTCATCAAATCATCCCACCCAAGAAGCATCCAGTTCAGCTCATTGCCAAATCTACTTTGGTCAACCGTAATAAACTGAATCTTCACGCTGGAAATAAGGCTTTTCTTGGACTAGGTTCATCCCAATATTGGTCTATTGGGGGGAGTGGAGCTGCAATCAAGACGGACAACCTCTACAGTACCACTGACCACTCAGTTCGTCAATTGAATGAGCTGAGGAAACGTTTAGGTCATTTTTTGGACCTGACTAATTATATATTTTTAGTTGCAATTACAGAGAGCCCTGCCTATCTGGATGTGCCCATTCGAGCTCGATTGAATGTCAACCGCCTCTCGCAGTGTGCAGAGCCTAAGGTTACCAAGCTGAATACCGATCGGTCAGATCTCAGGCAATGCGTTACCTACTTGCAGCAGATGCATTGGCCGTCGATGCATTGGCCAAGTCGAAATTCGATCTTCGATCTTGTATTGGGATGACAGCCTTACTGCGGCGCTGGACTCTGCACAGAATCTTGTTTACGCTTCGTTGCTCATGTATTCCTTACTAGTACTCGTTCCCGAAACTGATTGGGAAGATCATGGATTTTGTTGCGACGGCATCGAGGCTTGTTGTGCTGATAACTCAGTTATGTCAGACGGTCAGCGTACAGCCTACCAAACAACGCGATGGGCTCTCCCGAGTGGACCGAACGAGTGCCCTGTATCCGCCTGTAACCTTGCATCTGGACCTTCGCTGGAATTCGCTGATGGCAGTCCTACACTCATCGTTCCTAGAAGCCATCTAGTCAACATTATTCCCAAATTTCGAGAGCTGTTGGGGCTAATTCCATCCAAATGGTGCCCAATCGAGTGGAGAGGTTCCTCAGTGAAGATACCCAACATCTTTTATTGCACTAGGAGCTACTCCGGAACATTTGGAATGAACGAGCTGAAGCCGCTTTTGGGCCACATCGTGGCCATCGCTAATTCAAATCTTTTAGTATCGATTTCAGAGTGCCAAGTCGAGCCAAATGACATATCGCCACCGCATTGTTTGAATGGCAGACTGCCTGCTTCGTCCTCTCAATCACTCGTATCAAGGCTAAACATCAATCATCTGGATTTGGCGATGCCTGGCCTTCTAGCAAGCTGATGCTAAACCCTTTCGAGTCTGTTGAAAGTCAGCCTTTCAACGGGGGGAGTATGTTGGGTTTCCCAGCCCGATATTTAGTCGACATAAATTAAGTCATAGTCGATGGTGCAGCAGTAAATTAAATGCCTATTATTGTTTGCTATTTTGTACTGCCCACTGCATCTTTATACCATTGTACCTTGACTTAAGTTTCCGCACGGCAGCAGCCTATACTTCGCTCTCTCGGATCATCGCCTTCTTCGTCGCTCTCTCGATCTTTCATTGTCGCTCTCTCGGATCATCGTTCGCTTGCTTACATTAGGGCACGGGCAATTCGGCCCGCCTGCCCTTAATTAGTCTAAATCTATCACTCATATAGTCGGCATCTATCACTTACAGTCTGCACCTAGCACTCATGCTGTCTTGAGCTGATCTTCGTGGCCATCAGACCGTCTTTCGCCATATTACATCGCATCGATCGTTCACCCACATACATATATGTACATACGCATTCGCCGGTCTACATACGTATATACCAATAAACCATAGCTACTATTAATTTAACCAATCGAACTTTCATTTAAATAACACATCGCAACAGCTAGTGAAAAAGCTCATTAGCTTAACATTTGGTGACCCCGACGTGATTTGTGCAATAATTAATATCAGTGCAATCCCAAACTACAATAAAACATTAAAAATTATAAACTAATTGCTAATTCCACCCGAGTCATCGGCTACATAAGTGAATCCATACATGCATATAAGCACCGGCCGTCCTTGCATGTAGCTGTTGGCGTACGGTTCTCAGTTCTTATCGTCTATTACGCGCGGTACCCTTTGCGTTTATCTTCCCGCAAGAAACGGTTCCCATACCGGCTGCCCTTGCATATTGTTATTGCACATAGCTTTGCTTGCGGTTCTTGGACGTTGCGTTCTATAGCGTTCGCCACTCCTTGCGTTCGTCTTCCCGCTAGAGCCGTTTATTACGCGGGCTACTCTTTTCGGTCGTCTTCCCGCTA
>JAWNKY010002155.1:0-17293 GCA_035041765.1 Drosophila algonquin | reverse complement strand
AACTCCCTGTCCTCACCAGTTATGGTGACTTCGGGTGTACCACAGGGCAGCCATCTAGGCCCCTTACTCTTTACACTCTTTATAAATGACCTGCCTTCTGTATTAACATACTCTCGAGTACTTATGTATGCGGATGATGTTAAGCTCTGTGTCCAGTATAAGGACATTTCTTTTCAATCCAGGTTGCAATCCGATCTCGATAGATTTCAGTCTTGGTGTTGTGCAAATTTATTAAACCTTAATGCTTCAAAATGTAAAGTAATGACTTTCCATCGCTCCAGCGCCTTTCTGGTTCCTTACACCCTTTGTGGTGGTTCTCTTGAGAGAATTACCCGGGTTGATGATCTTGGTGTTCTACTAGATCCCAAGTTAAAGTTTTCAGAACACATTTCTACCATGGTGAACAAGGCCATGGGCGTGCTTGGGTTTATAAAGAGGTGGTCAAAGGAATTTGACGACCCCTATATAACAAAGACTCTCTACACCTCTCTGGTTCGTCCGATTTTAGAATACGGCTCTTGTGTATGGTGCCCTCAGTACAACGTACACCAGGACCGTATAGAATCAGTTCAGAAAAACTTTTTACTTTTTGCTCTTCGAGGTCTCGGCTGGGATGCAGGTGTGAGACTACCGTCCTACTCTAATAGATTGCTCCTAATAAACCTTCCAACCTTAGCTAATCGTAGGAAAATGCTTGGAGTGATTTTTGTGCACAACTTGATCAAGGGTGACATAGATAGCCCTGACCTGTTGAGCCGCATAAACTTCACGATTCCTATTAGAAGCACTAGGAACTATACACCCTTGTTTCTTCCGCTTTGTAGGTCGAATTACTCCTTGCATGAACCATTTAGGGTCCTATGCTCGGATTATAATTCCCTCTATCATATTGTATCTACCACTAACTCCCTTCCTAGTCTTAAATTACAGATACTCTTATATCTTTCCCGTAACTAGTAATTACTTCGCTTCTTTAGTTAGATTTGTTCTTCTTTTCCTCGAACACTAGTCTAACACCTATCCTTCCTGCATGTCCGCAATCGGTTCGGTAAACGAGTCGCGCGTTATGCGGCAGCGCCCCTCGGTCGGTTGGGCGGGAGGTGGGCTGCGTTCTTGCCTGGGATCCGCGCGTAACAGCCATCGGCTGGTGTCGCTTGGGCCACTTGATGGTGCAGTCATTGCACATCAACGTCCTAAAGTATAAACTCGTGAGCAAGACAGTGGCTTGGGGCCTCTTCTCTGGAGACGTGGCTGTCGCCATTGCATGGCAGCGGTAATTTAATTTTCCATTCATTCAAAAACACATTCATAAGTGGTCCTTCTCCTTCTTCCCTCTTAGATGCACTCTGAGGGCACTGTAAAAGTTTCGCTTAAAATATGGGGCCGGGCACTTCAATGTCTGGCAGGGAATGCTGCTGGGATTCTCAGGGTATTCATACTCGGTCATACATTAAACTAATGATGGGTGGTTGGACTGTGAGACAACACACTAATGTACTTAGTCGGAGATGCTCAGTTGCGATACAGTGAATTAATATACCCCTTTTTTAATATGCCTCTTATTTTCTGCACTGTATCCAGCTGAGTATTATACTCAATCGAACGCTGAATGCAAGCCGTTCTTTAAAGCAGGAAATCGGTGAAAAAATTATTCAAAGAGTGCTTTTTGGAAAGGTGAAACACCTATATATTTTAAGAGGAATACACATACGCCCAGTATAGCACAATACATTAATTGTGTAGTAGAATCAAATAAATTGTGAAATTCTTCCTAACAAAATGCTATACTTAACTCGCAACACGGCTTAAATTAAAATTGCATTGAATGTTTTTAAATTTAAGATTCCGCCTAAATTAGGGCAATCGCGATTACAGATGTCTATTCAAATCCATAGAGACAAAAGCTAAAAATGTGCACATTTTAAACGAGCCTATTAAAAGCGAAACAAAGAATCTTAAGTCATCAGCCATTATCAATCTGCTGTGATATATGCTATTAATATGTATATATGTATTTGGGCTGGTATTTGCCAATTACAATCCCTAGACAAAGCAGAACTAGTGATAGCGAATTCCCAATCACCACAAGAGGGCGCACAATTGAGAGTGAAAAGCGAGAACGAGAGAGGATGATAAGCGTTAAATTTGGGATAACGACTTTTCGAATTGTACGTCTGTACACATCAGACATTTAAACCACAACAATTTAATTTATCAATTTTTGTTCAGTGAAACTAACTGAAACTTCAATCTCTGTGAAATCTTATTAATATGAGTGCATTCAATTTAGGTACATACATAATGGTTTTCAGCAGAAAAAAAAACAGAGCTCAAAATCTTCTTTGTGTACGTAGAACGCCCAAAACAGAGCGAAAATACCAACCGCAATTGATTTTAAATTCAAGCCATAAAAGTGCAACGAAAGCGAGTATAGGTGAAAGCAAACATGTTGTTTGAACAACGGATAAAATCGACAGGAAAATGGAAAAAAATTCACAAATAAAACCGTGATTCACGTCAATTGCACGGCGAAATGCTATATGGGTGGAAGAGCGGAGCAAAAAACAATGAGAAATCGAATACTGAAAAATCTTAAATTGACCATAAACCGAACACCCGAACCATTGGGCTCAAGAAACATAGATAAGCGCGGAAAAGTCAACAAAAACTTGAGATTCGCTCCCCTTTCAGCAACTATTGTATTTCACTTGCGAGAAAATGTTTGCCAAACAGAAAAGAAATTAGTTGTGATTTATGATACGAGTATGTTTTTCCAAGCAGTATTGAATTGTTTATGTCAAAACTGGACAAAAGGAAAATGTAGATCTGATTCTATGTACATACACAATTTTATACAAATTTAACTTGCACCTCCAACAAATACAATGGATCTGTAAGGGTATCCAACAGAGTAATGGTATCCAGTTTTAGAGTCACGGTTTTCCTTGTGCCCATTTTCGTTTGGTCCCCATTTCCTTACTCTGCTCAAGGACAAACCGTAATTTAATGGGTGTACTCGAGGGGCGGCAGTAGCATTGCTTTCAGAATAGTTTAGAGGTCTACTGATAATCTTTGACAGGCGAAAGTTTCCTTGAGCGGCAATACCCCAAAAAGGAGGTCCGTCTGCTTTTAAATGTGTCTCCCACATATCCTCGGCATTTGATCAAGCAGAACCGATAAAATACAAACAGAAGCAGCCTCAACAGAAGTTCAGTTATTTATCAATAACTGATAACTAATCAATTTTGAGACTCTGCCAACAGCTGCTTCAACAATGGAAACTGGAACATATTCTTTCTAAATATTTATTTTCAGTAGGGTAGTCAAATATATGGAGCTTTTAAAAAACACTATCTTAAACATATAATCTGTCAAAATTGAGTTATAAGATTCGAGGATGATTTTTGATCATGCAGACTTTAACATATGCGTGTTCGGTCAGTTTTGTGCTAGTTTTTGTTTAGCCCCACACAACTGATTAAGTTATCTACATTAGCCGCAGTCAGCCACGTTTGTGGTGTCCCAATCATAAACTATTACGCAATGTATGACTTTCGCTTTAAGTTGGGATGACGGTGACCCAAATTGTGTAAATTTCAGTAAGCTTACGGCTGTCAGGGCGAATGAATTTGGTGCAGATCAAAAGAGCAGTGCCATCAATTGTCCTCTTGCAAGCCGCCTTCTGTTGGTGGCGTTGATTGCGAATTTTGAAGTGGGCCTGACAGTGCCCCCCAAAAGAACTGACAAAACATGGGCAGTACCTCGAAGAATGGGAAAACCAGGAAAGACTTGAAGAAGCCTGGCAGACACGAAGGGAGGTGAAGAATATTGAATTTTATGCTTACTTACATTTGCTAGCAACCAGCAGGTGTACCTCTACTAACAAAAAGGGGCAAAATATGAATATATCTCCCATATGCGAGTGTCGCATAAAATATAAATATACATAGGAGAACTTACATATTTATCCATACTTAAAAAGGAAAGCGCGAAAAAGCTGGCAAGTATCCGGTAGCGGATATGGATATGGATCAGAGCTCCATTAAAGCCAACTGTTGCTGGCTATATTCTGTGAAATGTGTGCGACTATGTACTCTGATTATATTTTCATTGAACGGGGATTTTTTCCAATGATTTCTACGCAGCTGGCTGTTGCTTCTTGTGTCGACACCGACCGATGGCAATATTATTTAAAGCGTTGTTCCATTAAAATGTATGGAAAAATGAATACAATTTAAAACAGATATGAAACGAAATACTCCTTAAAGGTACAGCTGGAAAAGGAAATTATGGAAATCCTAAAAATCTTGTTCATGAATTTATGTATAAATTTCAATAAATTGTTTGTCGTCTTTCCAGAATCACTCTATTTGTTGGTGACAAATTTTACAGATTTTATCGATCCAAGAATAACTAATGGTGAGTACTTTTGAAGGTCGCCTCCACGGGTATCCCAATTTATATATCATATTACCACTTTAGACATGAGTGTTCTGATTGCGAACGTGACACAGTCTTGTGTATTTTCTGACGACCTAAAAGCCTTGCGGTCAACGGGACCTGGCAGCCAAAGAACATGACAGGGAAATGCTAGGAAAGTGGTTCCCAACCTAGCTCATGGTGGTAATTGGAAGGTATGCAGGCCGGAATAAGATAGAGACCTTGAGTTGGGTAATTGAATTGTGTTCAAAGGTTCTGGTAATTATGGAATTACCTGTTTGATTAGCTGGTCTTCCGCACTTGTATTGCCCACAAAATAGAAGGTTCCATTCAGCTATTAACACGTTATAATAAATTACACATTTATAAAAATTATATTTCAATAATGATATTTTCATGAAATCACTGGCATAACTTCTCGTACTTCACACACACGCGATCATAAATCTACGAATTCCATTGAGCCAAATGCATTAGGCTGCATAAATAACTGCTGATGCGAACATAATTCCAGACAGGAACATGCACTAAGTACTCCCACACACACTTTTGGCCATTGCCTTCCTACCATCACACCCTTTGGCTTTTTGGCGGACCAGAAATGTCGACATAAAAGAGAAATGCAACTGGCTGGCTGGTTGGTTGCGTACCTGGGTGTCTGCCACACAGTTTTCGTACTCGGCAGCGGGAGATGAAATTTTATTATTTTAGCTGTTGTCTTGTCTTTAAATCTTTGACAACGAAATTTAAGAAAAATTTTCTGCTTTGAGAGAAGTTTGGGTGGAAACTAATTTACATATGTAAAAAATGATAAATATTTTGGCAAAATGACTAAATTTCTATCAATTCTATCTGCTGAACTCGGTAAAACAACAAACAAAGCGACTCGACCAAATAATATTCACCAGACTCCGACTGGGTCACACAAAACTTACACACCAACACTACTTGGATTCCACAGCTTCACGAAGTTGCCCGATCTACCAGACACACACTCCAGAAACCATGGAACACAACCTCAACTTATACCCTTCAACTACCAAAATTTAACTAAAAATATACACAAACCTCAATATCACCGAATACTTTAGTAATCCCTCTACAGAAACAACAAACATGAAACTTATAATAGAATACCTAAAAGAGACAAATATATACCACGAAATTTAAATTTAGTCAAATATCATATAGCTGTAATAATTGTACATAACCTAGTCTTACAACTTATATTTATTTAAATCTTTAGTCGACGGCCCTAGCAGCTAGTACTATTTAAGATCTCATGCCGGACTTGGCTTTGCAAGCCATTCCTGACATCAAATAAATAAATACAAATTAAGGATAACTCGTTGAAATATTTCTTTCATATTTCAATTAGCATTCGAATTTAATGCTCCCTTTACAGACTTTTTATCGCTGCCTTTCCTTTGATTCGCTGCCAAACTATGGTCCTTTAATGATTCCGGAAGCTAGTCAGCAACATAATCGTGAAAGTTTATATATTTAAAGATTTGCTGACAGGACGAACAAAGGTGAAGGACGACGTGTGAGGTTGGGTGACCTGATTTAGAGCGTTCGCTCAAAGCGAAATGGTTACCATGTTCATAAAAATGTGAATAATAATTTATTTGGTGTTCCAATGACAATAAACTGGAAAACAAACAAAAACTTCCTTGTCGTATCGTTGCACTTCGATCACCATTTTCAATTTTATTAAGCGTACTCTAACATGAAAAACCCAAATGGTTATTACCAGGAAACGAAAAATGATGAAAGTCCTTTACACCAACAGAAAAGACATCCAATACCTGGACCACTCGAAGGCCAACTTAACGGATTTAACATCAGAAAGACTATATAGTGGCGAGTAGCAGGACATAAGAAAGCACATGCACAAAGAAAAACGAAAAAAAGGAGATGCGAGTATGGAAAACTTTTTACAGAGCTTCCACTGCAGTCACCGTACACTGACCACGTATTTTATTGTGTATTTGCAAACATTTTTTACTGTGATTGAAACGAGTTTTTTTTTGTCTGTGAAGAAGTTTAAATGGATGCTAAAGTTTAAAAATGTGGGAAAATAGTTCAAGTGCAATGCGTTTAATGTACAACATTAGTTACCTTTAGGATGAAAGTTTGACTTACAAGAAAAAAACAAAGCTTACAGAATAAATACCATTATCGTTATATCGTTTCGGAATGGAGGCATGAAATAATAAGGCATTTTAGATACGGATGTTGTAAACTATTATGTGGAAAATAGTACAAGTAGAATCCTAATTGTACTAGCAATCCTCACAAACCTGTGCAAGAAATACGGTGGAAGACTGAATTACTAGAAGCACAAATTTAAATAAATTACTTCATAAACACCTGTTTTTTTTATATTTTCGCAGTTTGATTATCTCTAATTGATTCCCTGCCTTGACTTTTTGTTTTCTCTTTAAACACAGCCAACTTTGGATCACAAACTAACATAGTAAAAATGTTGCTCCACGACGCGGCCGCTCTTCTCTTACGACAACCGACATATCCGCTCTGTTTCTTCCCATAGTTTTTACCGTTTATTGATATTTTAAATATTTACTGAGATTGGAATGTCAAGAAGTTATAAATAATATGTAAGAGTCCTTGATAAGTCAAACAGATTTTAAAAAATCGGAAACGAAAATGCATTATATAGAATCTGTAGAGTCTGTTGAAAGCACTTTTCAGAAGGTGAATTTTTACATACAAACGTAATATAATTTTATTGAAATTCTAAAACATTAGTAATCTTTTATAACGGCTTTATATTTATTTAGTGAAGCAAAATAAGGGACGAATCATATTATTTCATTTTAGTCTCATAAAATAATATGCTAAGGTTTCGTAAATTTAGACATAATGCGAAATTTATAACCAAAAATTCAGGGGTAGATTTTCATTAAAGACCTTGTGCATTTTGGACTAACGCATCGATATGGGAATTAATTTTAACTAATTTGCAGGTGTGCGGAAGACATTTCAATTATGGCTTCGGTCCCCGGGGGCTAACCTTTGGACAAACAAACACGACGTCTAGGGGATTAGCCAGGGCTAACAGAAGGGGCCCATCTGCATTGTTGCCAGCCGAACGGCTGCCATAATTGCTGCTACGAAAGTCCGCAATATTCATCCTCAGCCACAGTTCCACATCTACCTCCTATGATTTCCCCAGTTCCAGTTCCAACTCCTTCTATAGCACTCATTCCTACTCTCATCTCCGATTCCTCCTGTATCCTGAGGGGGAATATGCGTCTGGTCGCTGCGAGGCTTTAACAATGCGTACATTTATCTCTCACAGCTTCCCAAGGAGAGATAAATTACAAAAGGCTGCTGCTCGCAATCGCAAAACTATTAAAAATGCATATTCCCATGGCGGCAGACCCCGCAAATGGCTGGGGAAATAGAGGATATCCTAAGTAGACAACAGGCGACGCTTAACCATTGTCTAAGCACTGCAGGCAAAATATCAGGAAACGGCAGCAGAAAGCATTTGCAATGGCAACAGAATGACGCCCCGAGTGTGCACGGCGATTCATTGGTCCCCGACGTTGGAGCGACAAAGACAAAAGAAATGGGCGGAAATAACCAGAGAAACAATTCCCCGTTCCATGTAAATCACTTTTACGAAGTGAATTTTCTCTTTAAATATTTTTAAGACACAGGCTATCATACCAAAAGAGTAAGAGTGGATCTAATCTTTATATAGACGGCTGTACGTTGGGATTGCCTTATGCTTCTGCTTGTTTGAAAACTGTTCCCAAATAGTCCCTGTTGGGTTTCCCAGCCCGATATTTAGTCGACATAAATTAAGTCATAGTCGGTGGTGCAGCAGTAAATTAAATGCCTATTATTGTTTGCTATTTTGTACTGCCCACTGCATCTTTATACCATTGTACCTTGACTTAAGTTTCCGCACGGCAGCAGCCTATACATCGCTCTCTCGGATCATCGTTCGCTTGCTTACATTAGGGCACGGGCAATTCGGCCCGCCTGCCCTTAAATAGTGTAAATCTATCACTCATATAGTCGGCATCTATCACTTACAGTCTGCACCTAGCACTCATGCTGTCTTGAGCTGATCTTCGTGGCCATCAGACCGTCTTTCGCCATATTACATCGCATCGATCGTTCACATTTGCCGGTCTACATACGTATATACCAATAAACCATAGCTACTATTAATTTAACCAATCGAACTTTCATTTAAATAACACATCGCAACAGCTAGTGAAAAAGCTCATTAGCTTAACATTTGGTGACCCCGACGTGATTTGTGCAATAATTAATATCAGTGCAATCACAAACTACAATAAAACATTAAAAATTATAAACTAATTGCTAATTCCACCCGAGTCATCGGCTACATAAGTGAATCCATACATGCATATAAGCACCGGCCGCCCTTGCTTATAGCTGTTGGCGTACGGTTCTCAGTTCTTATCGTCTATTACGCGCGGTACTCTTTGCGTTCATCTTCCCGCAAGAAACGGTTCCCATACCGGCTGCCCTTGTATATTGTTATTGAACATAGCTTTGCTTGCGGTTCTTGGACGTTGCGTTCTATAGCGTTCGACACTCCTTGCGTTCGTCTTCCCGCTAGAGCCGTTTATTACGCGGGCTACTCTTTTCGGTCGTCTTCCCGCTACTCATCTATTATCTATGCTTCTTAACTCTCTTTTCTCATCTATGCGTCCTCACGGCATAGCTAAGCGGACGGCAGCTGCGTATGCTTAAAATCAGTTACATGTTACCGCTTGATATAGTTGGCGCACAGACCTTTCTTTGTCTTAACTATTATTTGCCACGAGAATTGCTCGCTTGCCTCCCCAAGTTTTGTTAACTCTCTAATACAACTCTCTATTGTTAAAGGCTCTGGCATTTTCGGCCCCCCTCACTTTACAAAATCACATACAATAAATTATAACGTTTTGAATTCATACTGTTGTGAAAATTCTTAATCTATAGTCAACGAAAAATCTCGTTGTCTCAACATTTAGTTTCATATTAATATTACCTTAAAGATACCTCAGAATTCTTTTTAAACCTTGCCATAATTCAATATTATTTTTATTGGTATATCTACTTAAGATGTTTACAGCTGAAGCTATATCAGGACGTGTACAAAGCATTATGTACCAATTAAATTGCGACAGGGGGCATCGTATATGTCGTCTGAATTCAACATTTCATAATTTGATTTGCTAGAAAGTGGAGTACTTACAGGATTACATTCTTCCATTTTAAATTTACTTAAAATCTTTTCTATGTAAGCAGATTGACTCAAAGATATCTGTTCTTTACCTATTTCTATTTTCATTCCAATAAAATACCGTATTTCACCCAAGTCAGTCATTCTAAACTTTTTCATAAGGTATTGTTTAAATCTGTTTAGGATATCTATGTCTGATGCCGCTATAACTAAATCGTCCACATATAACAATACATATAATCGCCTTATTTAATTTACAAACATTATCACTTTTGCAAACAACTCCTTGAGGAACTTCCATATATATTTCCTCTTTCAGCGTACCATTAAGAAACGCAGTTTTATGATGTATTTTTTGTACATCTTTTTGATGTACTTTGAAGTTATACTGGTTTGAAATAGATAATATAAGCCGGAAACTAGAAATTCTTGCAACTGGCGCAAACGTTTCATCATAATCTATTTGGTACTTTTGTGTAAAACCACGTGCAACTAATCTTGCCTTATATCTCACTAGATTTCCCATCTCATTCTGTTTTAGAGTAAATACCCATTTACTATCTACAATATTTTGGTTTTCAGGCCTTGTAACAATAGTCCATGTCTTATTTAATTCATGGGCAGACAATTCTACTTGAATAGCTTCTTCCCATAAGGTCTTATCCTTTCTACTTCATTGAAAATACTATGAGCATTCAATATATAATTATTTAGATTTGTTTCATCTTCGTTGTAGGATATATGTGGTTTATTTTTCAATCTATCGCTTCTTCTAGCGATTTCATTTGACATACTACTAGGCTGTTGAACTTCCTTACTCTCATTCAGGAATTCAGGTCTACAACATTCCGTACTCTCATTCTGGAAATTTTCATTCTCATAATCCTTACTCTCATTCGGGATCTTTGGTTCACTACTTTCCATACTCTCATTCTGGAAGTTATTTTTATCATTCTCCTTACTTTCATTCAGGATCTTTGATTCACTACTTTCCATACTCTCATTCTGGAAATTATTTTTATCATCCTCCTTACTTTCATTTAGGAATTCAATATTCTTATTATTATCCTTACTATCATTCGGGATTTCATTTTTACCAGCTCTAGATTTAATCATATTTGTTTCATCTATAACCACGTCTCTAGCAACAATGAATTTCTCATTTTCAATATCCCATAGTTTTAAGCCATTTGGTTCATATCCGACTGTTTGTAGGGGGTAGATCACCAGGTTTTCCCAATCACAAGCCAGTCAAATGCCTTTCACGTCGTTCACTTAAGTTTATTATACCCGGTACTCGAAGAGTATAGGGGTATATTAGATTTGTCGAGATAACGGTTGTGTGTAACGCCCAGAAGGAAGCGTTTCCGACCCCATAAAGTATATATATTCTTGATCAGCATCAATAGCCGAGTCGATATAGCCATGTCCGTCTGTCCGTCAGTCCGTCTGTCCGTCTTCATTTGCATCTATATCTCATAGACTATTAAAGCTGGAGTAACCAAGTTTTGTATTCGGTCTCCTGTGTTATTTCCGCCCGCACAAAGGACGAAAGTCTGTGGCGTACACAATTTTGAAGATACGAGAAAACTAAAAACGCAGAATCATAGAGGATGACCATTTCTATCAGAAAGTTGAATCTGGATCAGATCATAGCTACAATGAAGAAAACCATTTTGAAAGTCATCATTCCCTCTCGCTCTCTCTCACACGCGACCCCATCCGCTTTGTCCATTCGTATTTTGTGACGCCTAGTTCTCAGAGACTTTAAAAGCTAGAGCAACCAAACTTTCCATACAAACTCCTGTGATATCAAAATCAGCACAAATTTGTTTTAAAATTTTGCCACGCCCCTTTCCGCACCCACAAAGGACGAAAATCTGTGGAATCCACAATTTTTAAGATAAATGAAAACCAAAAACGCAGAATCATGGAAAATTACCGTATCTACCAGATTGCCGAATATGGATCAGGTCGGATCATTATTATGGCCAGAAGAAAAAAATTAAATTTCAGTGGCTACGCAGCGCCTGCCAAGCGCTGACTTATGCCCTCTCTCTCTCTGTCCTAAGCACTTGTACGTCTCAAATATGTAGTTATACATGTCATGTAGAAATTTAGAAGCAGATGTAAAAAGCATATGCAAACAAAATTGGAAACATGTATAAATATTCCAAAAATGGTTTGACTTCAACTTTTGAAATATTATTTTTTTCCCCATTTTTTTAATTTGTCCCTTTTGCGAACATATAATAAATTGCATAAATCGCAAGCTCATATGTGTATGTACATATGTATGTATATACTGATTGAGTACCGGGTATAAGGTAGAGCCGCGGCCTTTGCCGCGGCTTACAACGTTCCCCCTCGTTTTTTAGTATATAATTGTAGTAACAAATGTTCACACAATGTACATATGTAGTCGAAAGCCTATGGATATATTCCGAACAAGACGGCGAACGATCGAAACGGGGGTGGGCGCGTAGCTAACTCCCGCTCAAGCTTGTGGCCGCCTGAGCGCCGGTCGGTTCTCCCAAGAGCGCGAGAGAGCGAGCAAGCCACAGTGCGCTGCAGAAGTTTGCGGCTGCTTTCAACATCCTCCCACCCCTTGCAGGATTGCATGGGCTGTGGCTGCTTGCACGCCCCGGAAACTATCCATCCAAACACGGTGCTCTGGGCCACTGGAAGGCCGTCTTCCCGTGCCAGGAGCCCGGGTTGGATCACCTTCGGGTAAACGTCTGCCCCCAGGATGAGCGAGATGGTGGCGGGCCTATGAAACTGTTCATCGGCGAGCGGGTGATCGCCAAATCGGGACCGCACGGCAGCGCTCAGCTCTCGAATCGGCGTGCGGATGCGCAAACACGGCTCAACCTTGAGCACCAGTTCCAATCGGAACTCACTCGTCTTGCTCCGGATGACAGCGTTGCACACCTTCTCGTCACCGACGTGGGTAGTCGCCAACTTGAAGGCGTTGGCTAACGCCTCAGCCAGGAGAGGACTATTGTTGCTGGTTCATTCTGATTTAAATTTTATAGAGCTGTCACCATGTTCCCGCCCTTAGACTTATCAGCCTGCTATCGATATTTAAATAACTATTGCCACGAAGTGGCGTCTGCCATCTCGAAAAAGTAGGAACGAGAGGGGCAGAGTGTGTGAGAAAATAACGGCATAACAACACAATTTAATAATCCGACCCGTTTCCGACTTCGACTCTACTTATTTAAGTTGATTAGATTAAAAATAAAATATATTACAAGTGTAAAGAACGAGCGGTTATATTTTGGTGTTGTGATTTATTTGCCACATGGAGTGGCAACATCTTTATTAATTTTGTAATTTTGACCGTCCAAGAGTTATTTCGCAAAGTGGTGAAATTCACAAATACACGCACATACGACGCCGTGCACACTTTGATGAAATGTACACAGACACGCACAGATGAATCTGCGCAGCAAGAAAAGGTTAGAATTTGATTCAAGCGACATGGCCGGTACGTCTACACCGATGCCAAACCGTGGTTCGAACCATGGATCAAACTCGGAGGACAGTATGGAATCCGACAAGGAGGTTACAATGGTGGAACCAAAGGAGAAAGAATCAAAAAATGCTATCTTGCGAGATTTAATGGATATGATGAAAAGCATAAAAGAAGATCAATATAGAATGAAAGATCAACTGAATGGCCAAATTGATGGTCAGGCAAACCAAGTCGCGTTGTTGGAGGAGCGATTGATGATCATGTGCAAAAATGAAATTAGATCTGCATGTGAAACAATGGGAGAAGCAGCAACGCGTACATTAGTACACCCGGTGCAGCCAAATGAATTCCCACACAAGCACGACAACAGGGTGATCACGGCAAATGAATTCCCACACAAGCACGACAACAGGGTAATTACGGCAAATAAAAGTGCACACAAGCTCGGTGCCATTAAGGGCACACACAGTCTCGGTGCCATTGGACGCACACATGATCACAGCGCTACTGAGGGCGCACATGGTTCTGGCGCTACTGGAGGCGCACATGGTTTTCGTCGCTACTGGAGGCGCACATGGTTCTGGCGCTACCGGAGGCGCACATGGTTTTGGCGCTACTGGAGACGCACAAGGTTCTGGCTTCAGCGCTCCTATAGAAGCATCTGAAAGTCAACCCGTTCGAAACATTGATGTCGACAGAAATATCGGTATGTACAGGTTTGATAATGTTGGTGGGGACAATTTGCATGGTGACATTAATGGTAATTTGTTTGAATATCAGCACTCTCCCGAAATATAAACCCACGAAAATTGCTAGATTTACCAGAATTTGATGGCAACCCAGAGTTATGGCCAGTATTCTCCACAATGTTTTGGGAATCATCAAAAGCATATAGGTATACAAATTTGGAGAATCTGTTGAGGTTGCAAAAAGGTCTGAAGGGAGGTGCGAGAGAAGAAGTTAAGGGCCTATTAATTAATCCTGTAAATGTTGATTTTATTATGGAACGACTACAGTTTACATATGGAAGGCCAGAAATGTTAATTAGCAGTCAAATGAATATGGTTAATCAATTAGCTCCTGTAACAGAGAACAACTTAAAAAAGCTTGTTGTATTTGCTTCTAAAGTAGATAATTTAGTTCTATTTTTGAAGTCAGCTAATGCTGCTCAACATTTACAAAATCCGTCTCTGATAGAAAGTTTGGTAGGAAAGATGCCACTTAGCAAACGTATTCAATGGGTTGAATATTCATCGCAGATACAGCCTTATCCCAATTTGGACAACTTTAGCAACTGGCTGAGCAATATGGCAAGAAGTATAGCAAGAGCAACGATTACAGGCCCAATTCACGTTAAACAGTCGAAGGGCGAATATAAAGGTCCACAAAAATCTATTTTACATTCTTCCAAAAAAGAATCAAATCGAAACAAAGTGGAAAGTTATAAATGTCAGGGTGAAACTTATTTAAATAAATGTGAACAGTATTTAAAGGCTGGACAAAAAGAAAAATGGAAAATCGTCAAGGAGCTTCGGTTGTGTTATGGTTGTCTTCGAAAGGGACACAATCTGACAATTTGCAAATACCAACGCGAGTGTAAGAAAGATGGATGCAAGAGGAAGCACCATGAGTCTTTACACCCAGACGACTCTCAAATGGAAGAGAAAGTTGAGCCGCAAGAGGCTACGATAAATACGATTAAGCCAAACATTCCAAAATTGCTTTTCAAGGTTTTGGCTGTAGAAATTGTAGGCCCAAGCAACAAGATCATTCGAACGTACGCATTTTTAGACGAAGGATCGTCTGCCTCATTGATAAACGAAAAGTTAGCAGATATACTGGGCGTACGTGAAGCAAAGAGGAAGTTGACTCTAAACTGGATTGAAAATCACGCCAAAGAGTTTTTATCAATGGAATGCAATCTTCGCATTAGAGCACCTGGATCTGATAAAAAATGGCTACGTATAACAGGGAATTCAGTACCTCAATTAGATCTACCTTTACACTCAGTCGAAGTTGAGAAACTTACTGAAAAATACACACGGCTAAGAAGTTTACCAATAAATGGATATACAGATGCTAATCCTATGATTTTGATTGGAATTAATAATTGTCATTTGATAGCCAACATCAAAAGTATTTATTTAGATACAAATCTAATTGCAGCTAAAACGCCGTTGGGCTGGCTTGTGTATGGCCCGAATGGAGACGAAAAGATTGGTTTAACACGACTGTCGGTGGTACTACATGCATGTCCAAAGGAAGACAACTCAGAACAAGATATCCATAAGATGATAGCAGATTACTTCACAACGGAAAACTTTGGAGTAAAGGTACCTATAAAGCTATTGGAATCAGCGGATATATCTAGAGCAAGGGATATATTAAAGAACACAACTAGAAAGCTAGAAGGTTTTTACGAGACTGGACTCCTTTGGAAGGAAGATGTGGTTAAATTCCCGGATAGCTACAAAATTCCTCTTCAGAGGTTGCATGGAGTAGAGAACAAAATGCACGGATTAGGAAAGATGGAAGAATATGAAAAGGCCATAATGGATTTCGTTCAAAAGGGATACGCTGTTAAGATGTCGGAGCAAGAAGCCGCTCGTATTGAACCAAGGACCTGGTATTTACCGCACTTCGGTGTTGTTAACATAAACAAGCCCAAGAAAATGAGATTTGTTTTTATGCAGCCGTGACCATCAATTGTGTTTCCCTAAATACCATGCTTTTAAAGGGACCTGATGAAAACCCGCCATTGACGACGATTCTTTTCAAATTTCGACAAGTAAAGTTTGCAGTATGTGCTGATATAAAGGAGATGTTTTTACAAGTGCAAGTTCGAAAAGAGGATCAGGATTCTTTAAGATTCTTTTGGAGACATGGCAATCGCAATGCTCAGGTCGAAACATACAAGATGACTGTCCTTATCTTTGGAGCAGCATGCTCTCCTTGTTGTGCCCAATATATAAAGAATATAAACGCACAAAACGCTGAATGTTACAGGGAGGAAGTAATCGATGCCATTCGAACGAAGCATTACGTAGATGACTTTGTTGCTAGTTTTAAATCCGAACAAGAAGCCCTTCAAATCAGTCAAGAAGTCAAGAGAGTACACAAGATGGGAAAATTTGAACTCAGGGGCTTTGTATCTAATTCGAATCGAATTCAGGAATTGCTTAATGATACGAAGAATAACGATTCTGTAGCACCAACTGTCCAAATGAGTAACGAATCAACAGACAAGATTTTAGGCATGTATTGGGATAGTAGGTCCGACAAGTTTGTATTCGATCTCAAGCTGAACCGTGTCGACAAAGAAATTGTAAAGGGAAAGAAGTGTCCTACTAAGCGCCAACTACTAAGTCTAGTTATGTCTGTATTTGATCCCTTCGGAATGTTAGCGGACTTAATGATACACGGAAAAATCTTGATACAAGATGTTTGGAGGACTGGAATACATTGGAATGATTTATTGCCGAAAAATTTATTTTCAAAATTCAAGATTTGGGTACTTCAGTTAGAACAAGTAAAACATTTTCAATTGGATAGATGCTATATGCCAGAATTCCTGTCAACAAAGGATAATTTAGAGTTGCATATTTTTGTTGATGCAAGCGAGCAAGCCTTCGCAACCGTAGCATATTGGCGCATAACTTGTGGTGGAATAACGAAATTAGTCTTTATTACAGGAAAGACCAGGTGCGCACCGTTGAAAATGTTATCAATTCCCAGACTGGAGTACAAGCAGCAGTTTTGGGTACACGTATTAGAAAAACCATTTTAGAAAGTCATGACGTGGCTGTGGATAAAACGACAATGTGGTCAGACTCGCGAACTGTCATTTCTTGGATTAAATCAGATCACCGACAGTTTAAGCCGTTCGTTGCCCATCGGGTTAGCGAAATACTGGAATCGACATCTGAAAATGATTGGCAATGGGTGCCTACGCAATTGAATACAGCGGACAAGGCAACAAAGTCTAGCCATTGCCCAAAGTACACTGTTGAAAGCAAATGGATAAGCGGTCCCGAATTTTTGCTTGATGAAAAGGTTACCTGGCCGACGATGGAGTACAGTTCTTCCACAGATGACTGTACTGAGAGGCGTAAAATCACAATGATAGTAAAAACTAACCA
>JAWNKY010002154.1:0-21019 GCA_035041765.1 Drosophila algonquin | reverse complement strand
ATTCGTTGCATTGAGCCCAGTGACCGCTGAGCGAGCCCAGCTACCGCAAGCGGACACGGAAAACGGTTCGTTACAACTGGCGCCCAACGTGGGGCCTCACGACAAGTAATATATACGGAAGGAAAGGGGATTATAAGGTTAAGCGATAATGGGAAGGGGACAATGGGTCCACCGCCTGAAAAAGGAGGAGCTGGTCCAGTTGCATTGAGCCCAGTGACCGCTGAGCGAGCCCAGCTACCGCAAGCGGACACAGAAAACGGTTCGTTACAACTGGCGCCCAACGTGGGGCCTCACGACAAGTAATATATACGGAAGGAAAGGGGATTATAAGGTTAAGCGATAATGGGAAGGGGACAATGGGTCCACCGCCTGAAAAAGGAGGAGCTGGTCCAGTGCGGCCAGGCCTTCGGCGTGCGGTTGGAAGGCAACTTGGATGAGATGCGGAGGACGTTCAAGGAGTGGGTGAAAGTCCACGGAGAGGAGCCCGAGTGGGCTGACCTGCTGGAAGAGTGGGAAGATCGGACGAGGGGGACCGCAGCGACGCCCAGGACAGAGGACAGGCAGGCTGCAGGGGAGCGGCTGACGCTGCCACCCGACGCAAAGGCGGCTGCCTTGTGGCAGTCGCCGGCGGTGATCCAGAGTGAGCTGATTGCGAGCCTGTCGGTGCCCCCTCGGGACAGTTCGGCCGCCACGCCAGGGAGGTCGCGAGAGGCCTCGGCCTCTCGGGAGGGTCGTGAGACACAGATTCCACGGCAGACACGCACGGGGATCGCACGGGACCTTAGCCCAGAGGTTGAGCGAGAGAGGCTCGATCCATGGACCAGGCGGTCGGCGATGATGGACGACGATAGGGGTCGCGCCCGGGAGGAGGGGCGCAGGCAAGAACCACAGGCCACGAGGCCGGCACACCAGGACTACGCCAAGGTGGCGAAGCAGGTGAGAGAGTGGTCGTTCCGATTTGACGGGACGACGAAACCTCTCGAGTTCTTGGAACAGGTCGAGTGGTCCGCCGAGACGTATGGGCTGGATCCAGATCTCATTCCAAGGGCGATGCCCGAGCTCCTGAAAGGGAGGGCGTTGATGTGGTTTGTCGCCAACAATCGCCAATGGAGAACATGGGAAGATTTCTCGGTCAGCTTCCAGGCGTACTTCCTGCCGCGGGGCTATTTCGACAAGCTCCGCCAGGACGTGCGTATGCGGAAGCAGAGGTGGGGAGAGCCTTTTAAAGAATACATGGTGGACATGCAGACGTTGATGCGGCCCCTGAAGTGTTCCCAGGAGGAGCAGACGGAGCTGATTAAGGAGAACAGCATGCCGGACCTGAGGGCGTACATACGGCCGTACGGGTGTAGGAGTCTGGACGACATGATGGTGCTGGCGGACGAGTTCGAGGCGTTGGAAAGAGATCGGGCGGAGTTCCAGAGAGAGAACCCAGCGTCTAAGGCGCGAGCCGCGAATCCCTTCAACAAGCCGGCGGGGTCGGAGGCGTGCCGCAGATGCACGGAAGAACAGCCAGAAGCACCAAGTCGAGCCGTAGGGACAGGCGCCACGCGGATGGAGGAGTCCCATATAGAGAACGGGTACGTCCGAAATCCTGCGCAGGCATGCCGCCGATGCGGCAGTGGGGAGCACTGGAGCCGAGAGTGCAGTGCGCGCCCAATCACCTATTGTTGGACGTGTGGAAAGGTGGGCGTCGCGTCGTGGCAGTGTTGCCGGAGGACGGGAAACGCCCCGCGACCCAAGCCAAGGAGGGCCGTGCCGGGGTCGCAAGAAGCCGGCCCTCAAGCCTAGTCGGACAGCTGAGGAGTGAGAAGACGCAGCTATCCGCGGTGGTGCGGGTGGCCGGGGAAGAGTTTCGGGCCACGGTAGACACGGGGGCCACGAGCAGCTTCGTCAGCTGCACCCTAGCGGGCCGGCTGGGAGGCGCCGGAAGAGAGGTGGCTGTACGGAGGCAGGTGCGTATGGCAGACGGCCATGCGCAAGTGGTGGCAAGCCAGCTCGAAGTGGAAGTGGCGTTTGGGGACAAGGAGGTCCTGATGCCACTGCTCGTACTGCCTGGGGTGATCGACGAGTTGGTTCTGGGGTGGGACTTCCTCCGAGCGGTCGGGGCTGAGGTGACCTGTGCGGGACACAGGGTTAAGATCCACGCCGAAGATCGGAAGGAGGGAGTCCGGGAGGAGAGGCTGTCGGTTGCGAAAGTCGAAGGCATGGACAGGGCCCCAGAACCGGAAGCGGCGGCAGGGAGCGTTCCCGCAGAAGCCGAGGTCGAGAGCTCCATGGGTGAAGAGCCGGTGGCGGAGTTCCTGGCCCGGGAACTTTCAGAATTCGCCAAGATGAAGGGAGTATCAAACGTGGCCGTGCATACAATCACTATGAGTGATCCGCGGCCGATAAAGCAAAGATACTACCCGAAGAATCCCAAGATGCAGGCGGAAATAAACCAGAAGGTGGATGAGCTGCTGGAAATGGGGTGCATCGAGCCATCAAAGAGTCCGTACAGCTCACCGATAGTAATGGTGAGGAAGAAGTGCGGCAAGTGGAGGCTGTGCGTGGATTTTCGGCAGATAAATGCGAAGTCCATAAAGGACGCGTATCCGATGCCAAGGATTGATTACATCCTCGACCAGTTGCGGGAGGCGCGGTTCATTAGCAGCCTCGACTTGAAGGACGGATATTGGCAAATTCCTCTGGAGGAGAGCAGCAGGGCGGTCACGGCGTTCACGGTGCCGGGCAAGGGGCTATACCAGTGGAAGGTGATGCCGTTCGGGCTGCACTCGGCCTCGGCAACCTTCCAGCGAGCGCTGGACCAGGTAATCGGCCCGGAGATGATGCCTCACGCCTTCGCATACCAGGATGACATTATCGTCATTGGAAGGACAGAAAAGGAGCACAGGGAGAACTTGAAGGAAGTGTTCCACCGCCTACGGGGAGCGAATTTGAGGCTAAACGCCGAGAAGTGCCAGTTTTTCCGGAAGGAACTGCGATATCTGGGCCATAAGGTGACGGGCGAAGGGATCTGCACGGACCCCGAGAAGGTCGCTGCCATCGCCGAATTAAAACCACCGACAAATGTGAAGGAGTTGCGGCAGTATCTGGGGGTGGCGTCGTGGTACCGGCGGTTCGTGCCAGGGTTCGCGACCTTGGTACAACCACTCACCGCGCTAATGAAGAAGAAAGCGGAGTGGGTGTGGACTCCGGAGCGGCAAAGCGCGTTCGAGGCAGTGAGGGATCGCTTGGTGGCTGACCCCGTGCTGACATGTCCCGATTTCTCTAAGAAGTTCGTGCTCCAAACAGACGCCAGCGATTATGGGCTGGGGGCGATCCTCACGCAGGAGACGGACAGGGGAGAAAGGGTGATCTCGTACGCCAGCAGGTCACTAAATGCGGCCGAAAGGAATTACTCGGCTACCGAGAAGGAGTGTCTGGCCATAGTGTGGGCCGTCAGGAAGTTGAAGCCGTACTGGAGGGATACGCTTCAAGGTGTCACGGACCACATGCTCTAAAGTGGCTGAACAGCATCGAAAGCCCGTCGGGCAGAGTGGCTCGGTGGGCATTAGAGCTGCAGCAGTACGACTTTGAGGTGTCGTATCGAAAGGGGCAGCTGAACGTCGTAGCGGACGCGCTCTCTCGACAACCTCTGGAGGAGAAGTGCCTAAGGACCAAAGGAGGGGAGGACGGCGAGGAAAAGACGGAGCTGCCGTGTAAGTGGCTCCAGAACTTGCAGGAAAGGGTTCGGAAGGAGCCTCAGAAGTATCCGGACTACGTGGAGAAGGGAGCGAGCCTATATCGCCATATCCCGCATCAGGCGGGAAGCGAAGAGGTCGCATCCTGGAAGCTGTGCGTTCCAAAGGAGTCACGGGAGAGGGTGCTGCGGGAGAACCACGATGAGCCAGGAGCGGGTCATGCCGGTGGGAGGAGGACAGCAGCCCGGGTCGCAGCACGATACTACTGGCCGGGAATGCACCGAGACGTAAGGCGGTATGTCCGAAAGTGCGAGAAGTGTCTACTGCTACAAGCCGCGAGTCAGTTGCAAGCCGCGGGGAAGATGTTGACACGGATCCCGGAGGAGCCGTGGGCAACCGTGTGTGCCGACTTTGTGGGACCTTGCCAAGGTCGAAACACGGGAACTCGATGCTGCTGGTCATGGTGGATCGGTTCTCTAAATGGACAGAGTTGGTGCCAATGCGCAAAGCTACGGCGGAGGCCCTAACAAAGGCCTTTCGAGAGCGGATAGTAGCCCGGTTCGGAGTGCCCAAGGTGGTCATTACCGACAACGGGGTGCAGTTCGCCAGCAGGGTCTTCAAGAGATTCCTCGAGCAGATGGGAGTGCGCCATCAGTTCACGGCACCATACACGCCGCAAGAGAACCCGACAGAGCGCGCGAATAGGACTGTGAAGACGATGATAGCGCAGTTCTGCGAGCGAGATCAAAGGTGCTGGGACGAGAGTTGGCCGGAGTTGATGCTGGCGATGAACACGGGGGTGTCTGAATCGACCGGATATTCCCCGGCGTTCATAGTGCAGGGAAGGGAGCCCCGCCTGCCAAGGGCCTTGTACGACGAGGAGACGGTCGGTACAGGGCAAGAGGTGCAGACGCCCGAAGAGAATGCTCAGCGGATGAAGGAGTTGTTCCAGCTGGTGCGGCGTAATTTGGAAAGAGCCGCACAAGACCAGGCGTCGCCACTATAACTTGAGGCGAAGGCCATGGAAACCAAAGGTGGGAGAGGTGGTGTGGGCCAAGCAGCATCACCTCTCAAACGCGGCGGAGGGATTTGCGGCCAAGCTGGCATCAAGGTATGACGGGCCCTACCAGATAGTGGATTTTGTGTCGCCCGTGATCTGCCGATTGAAAAAGGAAGGAGACAAGAGGACGAGGACGGCACACATAGGGGACCTGAAGCCGCAGCCAAGGGAAGAGAATGGCGCCACGCAGGACGCGGGGGAATAAGGAGTAATGCCGCGCAGGACACATTTTGGAGTGCCACGCAGGACACCGTCTAAAGAGTACCGAGGAATAAAATCGGCTCGAGCAGGTGGTGACGGATGTGGTGAAAATACCTGGAAGAGAGAACGCAGGTGAGTGGCATGAAACAAAATTAAATGTATAGGCCAGACAAACCAGAAGGGGAGGGGGAGTCCCAAAGCGCGGTGCGCTGGGAGGGGAGTTCCGAGGCCCGGTGGGGGCATGGTCGGCGGTGATGGGGAGGAATCCAGGCTCACGCTTCTATGCGAGAACCCAGGCCAACTAGGAGCGTCGGACCCGACAGAGCAGGTGCCGCTCATGCGTGGTCTACCGGGCGAGGAGTCGGATGATCCTCGCGTCCGAGCCTCTGCATGAGGGTGACACCTCGCCAGATTCAGGCCGAGGGCGTGAGAAGCTGGCCTGGGGAGGGTCTGCCAAGAAGTCATGCCCGGGCGAAAGGTCAAAGAACCTGTTGATCGCGGGTGGGTTCGAGGCGGACGGCTCGTGTCGAAGGCAGAGGGCGAGCTGGAAAGAGGGGAGTCAGTAGAAGTCACACCGATCGAGCATACTCACCGGGAAGAAGGGGCGAACTGACCAGCGCGCGGGCGGAGGGGTTCCGCCAAGCCAGATGGGGAGTCAAGAGCCCAGAAACGTCATTCAGTTGTGTCACGAACGGGAGGTGGGTCCATCAGGGCGTCATTCATTTGTTTCACGAACGGGAGGTGGGTCCATCAGGAGATGGATAACACGGCACAGTCCATCAGTCGGATAACACAACAACAAACAATTTTTTGAATTAACATAGCGCTGTAAACAATAACAGACACGGCAACGGCGCGGCGAAAGCGGATAATGAGAGCGGTGAGAACACACGGGGGAAGAAAGCAGTTATTCCTGTGGGTGAGAGTGGTGAGAAGGGATTAACCGTTACAGGGAACGCTGGAACCGGCACGAGACTATAACAACGGGCACCCGACGGAAAGTGAGCACTTTGCGAAAACCAAGCGGTGAGTATGGGAGAAAACATCAACTACGAAAAAAAAGGAAAATGGACAGGCGCCCAGCAACACTATCCGCACGAAACGTGAGGCGGCACGAAGAAGCCCAGCGGGGCGGCCTCTCCAGTAAGGAGAGGGTGCAAAACTTCGTATCCAGCCAAAACCGTGTGCTGAGGTGCGGCGGGTACAACAGCGAGCCCACGCATCAGCGATGGGCGGCCATGCCCGCGAGTGGAGACGTGGAGGAGCGGCGGGGAGGGTCACCGGAGCTGCAGGTGATGGCGTCGCCCCTGGTGTCACCAGAACCGTCCGAGAGAGCCGAGGTAACGCCGGTGGTCTCGCCCAGCGCGAGCGAGGACGACGACGTCGTCATCGTCGACTGGCAAACGGGGGCGGCGGTGAAGCAGGCGGGCCGGGAGGCTGAGCGGCTGCACGCGGGAGGCTACACGAAAACTGCAGCAACGGATCCGGGAGATCCACGAGGCGAGGCGGCTCTGAGAGGTGGGGAGCAGCAGCAGCGACAGCATGGAGCGGGATGATGAGCAGCCCCAACGGCCGGAAGAAGCACGGCCCCGACCGGTCGAGCCGGCCGCGGAGGAGGAGCGGCAGCGTAGGCTTCGGCAGGCTGAGGCCGAGGAGGACGAGCTGTGGGAGCCGGTGGCGGAGGAGGCCAAGGAGGACCGCGGCCCCGAAGAGGTCGAGGAGCCCCCGCAGGAGCTCTTCACGCGGCGGGAGGGGCACCCAGCCATGCACCAGCAGCAGCAGCCGGCGCAGCACCAACAACCCCAACCTCGGCTCCAGCAGGGGCAGCAACACCATCAGCAGCATCAGCAGCAGCACCAGCAGCAGCATCACCAGCATCACCAGCACCAGCAGCAGCAACACCAGTGGGCAGGCCCGGAGCGGGCGGTGGTCGGCCCATACGTCGCCCAGGAGGTGCGACCAGCGGTCCGGAATGGACTGCTGTGGCATCACCAGGTGCTCCACATAACGTGGGCGTCGGGTGCGGCCCCAGCGACGGCCGCACCAGAGGAGGAGGCCCGGGTGTGGGAGGAGCCAGCGCCTCGAGCCAGTAACCCTCGAGATCCGAGGGGGCGGTCCGCAGCGGCCGACCATATGGGCCAGGCGGCGGCACCAACGGAAACGGCAGCGGAGAAGGCGGCTTCGACGGCGGCAACGGAAGCAGCAGCGGAGACGGTCTCGACGGTGGCAGCGACGGCAGCGGAGACGGCGGTGGAGACGGCGGCGACGACGACGAGGACACCGACAAGCCCGGAGGCGGAGCCAGCCCACGCGACGAGGGAGCCATAGGAGCGCGGGCCATGGGAGTGGCCAGCTCCGGTCGTGGCGCCCGACGGACCACCAGCACTGAAGCGTCAGCGGTCGTGCCCCGAGCCGCACAGAGAGGTGAAGCGGCCACTATTGCAGCGGCAGGGCTCGGCGCCCGCCCGAGTGGACTGGGTGCCCATCCCCCGAGAGGAGTGGCCCGCCTCGGTGGCGCGCGCCCAGGCCCGGATCCGACTCCATGGGAGGAAGGTCAAGAAGCTGGTGAGTGGGCCACTCGCACGGAGGTGTTCCGTGAGGGACGGTAGGGAACGCAGGGAGGAGAAGAACTCCATGGCTGCGGAAAGGAGGGAGAAGAATGAAGAATAAAAAAACAAAATCACAAAATTTGAAAGGCCGAGTATTTACCTGGTGAGGGAAAGGGGCGACGCGAGGCCAAAGAAGCAGCGTTTCCGGCAAGAGGCGCCCGGATGAAAAGTATTACACGCTGAGGCCGATCCGAGTTGGGAAGACACGAGGCAAGGGGGCCTGTACACGAAACGACCCGCGGGATCGGAAGGGTCAGAGAGCACCTCTGGGTCGCAGACCGGCACCATCTGGCAACCTCGGGCCTGAAGGGGCGATAGAGGGCGAAAGGGAGCGAGCGATCGCAGAGGGCGCGCGCGCCCACCAGGTTCGAATTCAAATTCAGGCGGAGGAGGGCCAACTGGAGTTCCGCGGAAAAGGAAGTTTTCCGCTTCCGAAAGAAGGAGGGGAGTGTGAGGAATCGTGTGCCTCACAGTACTAAGAAGGCTGACGGACTGGACAATGCTGACGGACCGGATAAGGCTGATGGACCGGATAAGGATGACTGGTCGCCACGGATATCCGGAGGCCGCCAATTCGCCGCGGGCGCTCGCTCGGAGAGGGGCGGATAAGCCACAAGCGGGGGAGAGAACATAACGGTGAGAGGGAGCGGCTCTCACCGGGAACCACGGGATCGGACCAACAGCGGCCCGACGCAGGCCCAAATATGGACATGTCGACGGGTCACCGCCCAGATCCCGTTACGGAGAGCGTGGGGACCCTCAGAAGCCCGATGGAAAATCACTGGCGGCGAAGGTCCCGTTAGGTTCGGCCTATATAAGGAGGCCGGCGCCTACAGCGGGTCTCTTTTACGCACGCGCGACTGTACGGGAGTGATCGACGTCGAGCAGTAGTGACACAGTGTCGAATCCGCGAGTGGAAAGTGACCAAGGAGAGTGATCGAAGTGAACAAGGAAAACCAGGAGGAAACCAGGACAGGAACAAGTCCTACACCGGAGCACCGAGTGAGTCGAGTACGGAGAACGGGATTCAAGGGCAGTCAGTGGTGATACAAGTGAAGGGTGAACCGTTGAGTGCGAGTTCAGAGTGGCGGATCGAAGCAGTGGCCGAGATCATTGGCCCCTGAACACTGGCATCGACGCCGCTACGCCTGGAGGCAGCCACGCGACTGACAGATTCCCCCGTACGAGATCAGAACAATAATATAAGCCCTAGCCCTAAGCCATAGTCCGTGAAGTAGTCCTAAGAAAGCTTAAAACCTAAAAATAAACAAGTGTCACACAGAAAACCCCGTCTTATTACTTGTCGTAGAGGCAACATTTATAAATTCGTTGCATTGAGCCCAGTGACCGCTGAGCGAGCCCAGTTACCGCAAACGGACACGGAAAACGGTTCGTTACAGTATATGCTGTTCGAGTTTGGAATCATCTTCCCCACGCCATCAAGGCAATCAGTAGGGGAGTGCAGTTCAAAATCGCACTGGAGAATCATCTACGCACTACATAATTTGATTTTGTGATAGTAGGGTGGGGTTGAACGGAGAGTAAGAGTGAAATTCCTAGAAAAAAATTAAAACTAAACTAAATATTATATTATTAAAATGTTAGTATATAAGTTCGAATGTATGTAATTGTAATTGTAATCACTTCTTAATGTTAGTAATTTAAATGTCAAAAGTTAATATTACACTTGTTGTGACTAGCGCCCTAATTTATAAGTATAAAATGTTTGTTGCGCTAGGATGAAACAAATAAATATATAAATACAGACATGGCTATATCGACTCGGCTATTGATGCTGATCAAGAATATATATACTTTATGGGGTCGGAAACGCTATCCCCTCAAATCTAATATACCCCTATACTCTTCGAGTACCGGGTATAAAAATGAAGTCAAACCATTATTTGAATTTTTATACATGTTTCCATTTTTGTTTACATATGATTTTTACATCTGCTTCTTCATTTCTACATGACATGTATAACTACATATTCGAGACGTACAAGTGTGTACGAGAGAGAGAGAGGGAATGAGTAAGTGCTTGGCAGGCGTAGTGTAGCCACTGATTATACCCGGTACTCGAAGAGTATAGGGGTATATTAGATTTGTGGGGATAACGGTTGTGTGTAACGCACAGAAGGAAGCGTTTCCGACCCCATAAAGTATATATATTCTTGATCAGCATCAATAGCCGAGTCGATATAGCCATGTCTGTCTGTCCGTCCGTCCGTCCGTCCGTCCGTCTGTCCGTCCGTCTTCATTTGCGCCTATATCTCAGAGACTATTAAAGCTAGAGCAACCAAGTTTTGTATCCAGTCTCCTGTGTGATCACACTACTCCAAATGTAATTCAAAATTTCGCCCCGCCCCTTTCCGCCCACACAAAGAACGAAAGTCTGTGGCGTACACAATGTTGAAGATACGAGAAAACTAAAAACGCAGAGTTATAGAAAATGCCCATTTCTATCAGAGTGTTGAATCTGGATCAGATCGGATCATTATTATAGCTACAATGAAGAAAACCATTTCGAAAGTCATCATTCCCTCTCGCTCTCTCTCACACGCGACCCCATCTGCTTTGCTTATTCGTATAAATGAGCGCCTAGTTCTCAGAGACTATAAGAGCTAGAGCAACCAAACTTTCTATCCAAGCTCCTGTGATACCGAACCAGCACAAGTTTGTTTTAAAAATTTGCCACGCCCCCTTCCGCCCCCACAAAAGACGAAAATCTGTGGAATCCACAATTTTTAAGATAAATGAAAACCAAAAACGCAGAATCATGAAAAATTACCATATCTACCAGATTACCGAATCTGGATCAGATCGGATCAATATTATGGCCAGAAGAAACAAATTAAATTTCAGTGGCTACGCAACGCCTGCCAAGCGCTGACTCATGCCCCCTCCCTCTCTCTCCTAAACACTTGTACGTTTCAAATATGTAGTTATACATGTCATGTAGAAATGTAGGCGCAGATATACAAAGCATATGTAAACAAAAATGAAAACATGTATAAAAATTCCAAAAAATTCATTTTTTTAATTTAAATATTATTTTCGTCCCTTTTGAGAACATATAATAAATTTCATAAATCGTAGGCTCATATATGTATGTATGTATATATATACTGACTGAGTACCGGGTATAAGGTAGAGCCGCGGCCTTTGCCGCGGCTCACAACGTTCCCTCTCGTTTTTAATTTGTTCCTTCTGTCCATAATAATGATTCGACCTGATCCAGATTCGGCAATCTGTTAGACACGGTCATTTTCCATGATTCTGCGTTTTTGGTTTTCCTTTGTCTTAAAAATTGTGGGTTCCACAGATTTTCGTTCTTTGCGGGGGCGGAAGGGGGCGTGGCAAAATTTTGAAATACACTTGTACTGAAGTGATATCACAGGAGCTTGGATAGAAAGTTTGGTTGCTCTATCTCTTATAGTCTCTGAGATCTAGGCGCTCCTTTGAACGAATAGGCAAAGCAGACAGGGTTGCGTGTGAGAGAGAGCTAGAGGGAACGATGCTTTTCGAAATGGTTTTCTTCATTGTGGCCATATTAATAATCAGATCTGATCAAAATTCAACACTCTGATAGAAATAATTATCCTCTATGATTCTGCATTTTTAGTTTCCTCGAATCTTTAAAATTGTGTATGCCACAGACTTTCGTTCTTTGTGGGGGCGGAAAGGAGCGGGACGGAATTTTGAAATACACTTAGAGTAGTGTGATAACACAGGAGACTGGATACAAAACTTGGTCGCTCTAGCTTTAATAGTCTTTGAGATATAGGCGCTAATGAAGACGAACGAACGGACAGACGGACGGACAGACAGACATGGCTATATCGACTCGGCTATTTATGCTGATCAAAAATATATGTACTTTATAGGGTCGGAAACGCTTCCTTCTGGGCGTTACACACATCCGTTATCACCACAAATCTAATATACCCCTATACTCTTCGAGTACCGGGTATAAAACGCATAATTCTTTGAAAATTTTTAAGTCCCAAAATTTCTTAAGCACTGTGTATTAATTTTACATAAATATCGGTCTCAAGGGCTCCCAATTTTATAGAATAGTATTATTGTTTATTTACACCACACACACATATTTAAAACTTATTTTAGCCGTAGACTCTCTCTAGGCTTTTTGTTATATCCTCTATATTAGTGACCAGCTTTTCCAGAACTTCTTCCAGCAGTGTTATGCGTTGGCTTACACGAAACATTTTCTTATTTTTAACATCTTTTGGAATAGTATGAAAGTAAAGTGTCTCTGCTGCGGTCATGTTCCTTCTTCGCACAGGCTCCTCAAATTCTACCGTGGTAGCATCCATATCAGCTTTTTTGGCGACAGTCGTAGGGCGCGCAGTTTTTGCCCTAAAGGGCTTAACCCGAGCAAACCGATCTCGCACAAGCTTAGCCCAAATCTTACAGATGCTATGGTAAATCCAGTAGACGGCACTCTTTAGCTTCCTATAAACAAAGGAAGCCAACTGAGTTCCTTGTACGTCAGTCCCACTTTTCACTGAGCTATAGGACTCCATGATGATGGCCAGAAATATGTTTAACAATATAAAAAACACAAGCAGTATGTAAGTTATGAAGTAGATGGGACCTATCACTCGATCGGATTCCTGAATTAAATTGTACCGAAAGTCGCCCAAGATCATCCGTATCATAGTCAACATTGAAATTACTAAGCTATAGAAATCTGGATGATTACTGCCAAAGAGCAAGAGTCCCAGTCTGGCATAGATCACAAAAACAATGCCAAACATTAAAGAGAAGCCTGCCAAATCTTTCGAGCACCTGTGTAGTGTCGTTGTCCATTCAACAAGTGTCTTGTTTAGGCTGATAAACTTATATAGTTTGATCCAAACAAGAAAAGCTAAAATAGCCATCATATTGACATAAATGATATTCAAGAAACAGAGAACATCAATACTCTGATAGACCTTTTCCTTCAGTGCCTTGGATATTATGGATTTCACTTCGATGGTGTGCCAGATGTTGTATACCAAAGCCAGATAGCAAATCATCAATAAAAAACCCTCGAGAATATTTAGAAATGATTTGAAGTGCATTTTGAATCCCGACAACTGCAGTTCATTGATTTCTATGATGGTATAGTAAACGATCATTACATACCATACAAGATAGAGAGCAGTCATTTTTGGATCAGGATCGGTGAAGAACGAATATTGTTTGACAGTTTGTAGACGCGCCTGGGGTATGACAACACCCGAGGCAGGAATTTCAGCCATAAGTTTAACGCTCTGAAAGATGTCTGTGTTCTCGTTAAAGAGATTGAACTCCACCAGACACAGCCTTGAACTGCGATCCAACCAATTAATGTTCTTGAGGTCATTAATCTTCTGCAGGTTAATATCCTTATCGTAGGTTAGGTCAATAGTGTAGCCGCCAGACCTGTAGTAAGCCAGCAGAGTCGAGAACGGTGTTGCTTCGGCTTCTCCCATCGTCCTGTACGGAGAGCCCTTATGGGACTCGGTTCTCTCCTCGGCCCCCTGAGAATAGTCGTCATAGCAGGTTTTAAAATACCAGCCCATATAACAGCTCTGCTTGTGAACGCGAATCTGACGGAGGCGCGGCGGTCCGAGTAGGAGATTCTCGTGCATAAACCTACGTGCCCGAAGCTTTTCGATCGGATCAGAGCCACTTAAAGATTTTGTCTTTTCATCTTCGTCCTCGTCCTGCTCATTCATATCTCCGTGCAATGTAATTAAAAAATTGTATATTAAGTAGTCCCACCAATCTGAGACGAGGAGAATATTTTCAAAAGAGTTCGTTACCGATGGCGCTACGACCAGACTACGAGTGACAAATAGTTTCTTTGTCGTATCGTTGAAATAAAACATATACGGGCTCCGCACTGTGAGAGTGATCAGCGATGTAAGGACAATAAAGACGATAAATACCAGAAACTCGATGAGAGCATTGCGCACCTGCTCATCGGTGTTATAGAGAATGCGCGCTGTCTTCAATTTGAGACCTTGAGGAGCTTGTTTCTTGCTCCATAATGAAAAACGTTCTGTTGGAACCTTCGTGCTTGTGAATCTATGATTCCTAAATTTCGGTGTTTTCTGAGTCTCTGGTTCACCTTGCTGCTCAGACGCCACAGTGTTGTATTCAACAGGTTTAGCAATATCAACTGCGGATACCTGTTGGGGCATCTGTGAATTCTGTCCGTGACGCACGACTGGTCTCTCTCCGATATTGAGATCTTTAGATTCACCCGGCTTTTCCAGGTCTAGTTCCTGAGAGTCCATTTAGAATTGAGGAAATTTTCCGAGACCCTTTGCAGTAAGATGTTTTCTCCTCCCTCGATTGCGTAAGAAATTATTCAGAAATATGAATTGACAAGACACAAATAACAGCAACGAATCTGTAAACAGTGCCTGCTCTGATCTGACTGAAGTATTCATCATACAAAAACCGATGTTTTGTACGACTTTCAAGAGCAGAACTCTGGATGTTGCTTCAATTACACTAGTCAACCCGCTGTGGCTCAAAATCACTTTTTCTGATATATTTGGAGACCCTCAAATTTTAAATGAATTATGGTTTTTATACCCGGTACTCGAAGAGTTTAAGGGTATATTAGATTTGTGGGGATAACGGTTGTGTGTAACGCCCAGAAGGAGGCGTTTCCGACCCCATAAAGTATATATATTCTTGATCAGCATCAATAGCCGAGTCGATATAGCCATGTCTGTCTGTCCGTCCGTCCGTCTGTCCGTCTGTCCGTCTTCATTTGAGCCTATATCTCAGAGACCATTTAAGCTAGAGCAACCAAGTTTTGTATCCAGTCTCCTGTGTGATCACACTACTCCAAATGTGTTGCAAAATTTCGCCCCGCCCCTTTCCGCCCGCACAAAGGATGAAAGTCTGTGGCGTACACAATTTTGAAGATACCAGAAAACTAAAAACGCAGAATCATAGAGAAAGACCATTTCTATCAGAGTGCTGAATCTGGATCAGATCGGATCATTATTATAGCTACAATGAAGAAAACCATTTCGAAAGTCATCGTTCCCTCTCGCTCTCTCTCACACGCGGCCCTGTCTGCTTTGCTTATTCGTTTAAATGAGCGCCTAGATCTCAGAGACTATAAGAGCTAGAGCAACCAAACTTTCTATCCAAACTCCTGTGATATCAAACCAGCACAAGTGTATTTCAAAATTTTGCCACGCCCCTTTCCGCCCCCACAAAAAACGAAAATCTGTGGAATCCACAATTTTTAAGATACAAGAAAACCAAAAACGCAGAATCATGGAAAATTGCCATATCTACCAGATTGCCGAATCTGAATCATATCGGATCAATATTATGGCCAGAAGAAACAAATTAAATTTCAGTGGCTACGCAACGCCTGCCAAGCGCTGACTCATGCCCCCTCCCTCTCTCTCCTAAACACTTGTACGTCTCAAATATGTAGTTATACATGTCATGTAGAAATGTAGGCGCAGATATACAAAGCATATGTAAACAAAAATGGAAACATGTATAAAAACTCCAAAAAATTCATTTTTTAATTTAAATATTATTTTCGTCCCTTTTGAGAACATATAATAAATTTCATAAATCGTAGGCTCATATATGTATGTATATATATACTGACTGAGTACCGGGTATAAGGTAGAGCCGCGGCCTTTGCCGCGGCTCACAACGTTCCCTCTCGTTATTTCTAGGTTTAATTTTTTTGTAAGAATTTTTGAATTTTCAGATGTAGTGTGCTTCTCTTTATACCCGGTACACGAAGAGTATAGGGGTATATTAGATTTGTGGTGATAACGGATGTGTGTAACGCCCAGATGGAAGCGATTCCGACCCCATAAAGTATATACATATATTCTTGATCAGCATAAATCGCCGAGTCGATATAGCCATGTCTGTCTGCCCGTCCGTCTGTCCGTCCGTCCCTCCGTCCGTCCTCATTAGCGCCTAAATCTCAGAGACTATTAAAGCTAGAGCAACCAAATTTTGTATCCAGTCTCCTGTGTTATCACAATACTCCAAGTGTATTTCAAAATTTCGTCCCGCTCCTTTCCGCCCCCACAAAGAACGAAAGTCTGTGGCATACACAATTTTAAAGATTCGAGGAAACTAAAAATGCAGAATCATAGAGGATAACTTTTCTATCAGAGTTTTGAATTTTGATCAGATCTGATTATTAATATGGCCACAATGAAGAAAACCATTTCGAAAAGCATCGTTCCCTCTAGCTCTCTCTCACACGCGACCCTGTCTGCTTTGCCTATTCGTTTAAAGGAGCGCCTAGATCTCAGAGACTATAAGAGATAGAGCAACCAAACTTTCTATCCAAGCTCCTGTGATATCACTTCAGTACAAGTGTATTTCAAAATTTTGCCACGCCCCCTTCCGCCCCCGCAAAGAACGAAAATCTGTGGAACCCACAATTTTTAAGACAAAGGAAAACCAAAAACGCATAGTCATGAAAAATAACCGTATCTACCAGATTGCCGAATCTGGATCAGGTCGAACTATTATTATAGTCAAAAAGAACAAATTAAATTTCAGTCGCTCGCAACGCCTGCCAAGCGTTTCTCATTTCTCTCTCTCGCAAAAACTTGTACGTCTGGAATGTGTAGTTATACATGTCATGTAGAAATATAGAAGCAGATGTAAAAAAATGTAAACAAAAATGGAAACATGTATAAAAATTACAAAAATGGTTTGACTTCATTTTTTGAAATATTATTTGTTGCCCAAAATTTAATTTGTCCCTTTTGCGAACATATAATAAATTGCATAAATCGTAAGCTCATATATGTATGTATATACTTACTGAGTACTGGGTATAAAGTAGAGCCGCGGCCTTCGCCCTTAGCACTATTAGCCATTTTCTTAGCGAAGCCCCTATATTTCTAAGAATTGTCTTTGTAGAAGGAACGTATTCATTAGTTGTGACTAAGATTTCATTGTTTCTGTCATAAAAGTTAATAATAATCATTAGAATGGGATGTCGAAAGCACTGCACTGCGCGATCTGATCATAAAATTGATATTAGACGGAAAAACTTACAGAGAAGTTGGTCAATTGGTATGTGCTTCAATGAAATGATTAAAAATGTCTTAAACTATGAAGAAAAGGTTGAAACACGCGGACGAAAAAGATCTATGACCCCTCTTCATGGCAAAATACACACAGAGCAAGAAGAGTCCCTTCAAGTCAGCTCCCTTCTCAAAGAAGAGCATTATAATAAATGCGACGGATCAAGCAGTTGGCACATATCTTAGCCAACATAACATAAAAGCCCGCAGCCGAAGAAGGCCACCACTTTTGAACACGACACATATTACTAAGCGGATGAAGTTTGCCAGGGTTCAACCAAATCGGACATCCCAACAATGGACGAATATTCTATGGTTAGTTGAGTCCAAAGTGGCTATGTTTGGTGGAAAGGGATCTCGATCACACAAACTTCACTACACCACAAAAACCATTTAGCATGGAGGGTTTAGTGTTGTGGTATGGGCCTGCTTCTTCTACTAGGGAGTTTGTCCAATAGGTTGGACAAAAACCATCATGGATCAGCCTGCGTACGTGAATACAATGGAGACAGCTATGCTACCCTTTGCAGAATATGAAAGTCCGCTCGTATGGGTCTTTCAACAGGACTATGACCCCAAACATACTAGCAGGAATGCAAAGGGATTGTTCAGGGCAAACTGTGTGAACGTTTTGGGGTGGCCTGCTCACTCACCTGACCTGATCCCATCAAAAATCTGTGGTCCTACGTCAAGAAGGCGGCTGCTATTTCCAAGCCAGAGACTATCGGATCACTTTGGGTATAAATTACCAAAGACAATATAAACAAATTATATTGTCTTTGGTTTTACTCTGTAGCTGAGTAGCAGCGTAGAGAGAAAGATAAATTGAGAGAGGTACAAGCAATTGTGTTACAGATAACATTACTCGACAAATTTCAACTTTTTTTTTCCGCTGTCTCCAAAAATGACTTTTTCTAATAGATTGGGAGATTTAAAATTTTTTTAAGAATAATGGTTTTTTTCTCAAGTAGTAGTTTTTTTTTTAAGAATTTTTAAGAAATCTGGAATTATTTGTCATAGGTAGTGCTTCTATTTTTTACATAACTCTCGTTTCATACAACTGGTTGTATTGAGTTAAAAAATGCTGATAAATGCAGCTATAAATCCGACTCAGACACTTTGTAGCAGAAAATTAACGTCTGGCAGATATAAAGCTTCCAAATTGAAATTTCATCTTTTTTTGCGGTATTTTTACCCGAAATTTTGACTTTGAAACTTCAGGAAAAATCGAAAAAAGAATAAATGAATGCCTTGATTTTTGGTTTTAGATAGACACATTAATTACGCGTCGTTTAAGGTATCGCTTATAAAAATATAAAATCAAACGGCTAAGTTATAACCGTTTGACCAAGAACTGCACAGGGAAGCTGTGATACTTGCAGATACTTATGCTGAAGACATCGGCGACAAATTTCCTGAACAGTTGTTATCTCTTCGATCATGTCTCAAAAAACAAATTGAAAAACTCAGTTCTGTCAAGCAACTTGAAAATTTGTTAATTATTGAAAATGCTGCTTTATCTTCGAGTTTTCAAGAAGTTTGCACAGCTTTGATTTTATTTTTAACTATTCCAGTTACAATTGCTGCAGCTGAAAGATCCTTTTCAAAATTAACGAGCGGGAACGTTAGAGCCGCGGCAAAGGCCGCGTCTCTACCTAATACCCGGTACTCAGTCAGTATATATATATATATATATATATATATATATACTGACTGAGTATATATATATATATATATATATATATATATATATACTGACTGAGTACCGGGTATATATATATATATATATATATATTCCCTATTGCGAACATATAAGAAATTGCATAAATGCAAGCTCATATATGTATGTACATATATATATATATATATATATATATATATGTACATACATATATGAGCTTGCATTTATGATTTGATGATCGATTTATGCAATTTCTTATATGTTCGCAATAGGGAAAAATTAAAACGAGAGGGAACGTTGTGAGCCGCGGCAAAGGCCGCGTCTCTACCTTATACCCGGTACTCAGTCAGTATATATATACATACATATATGAGCCTACGATTTATGAAATTTATTATATGTTCTCAAAAGGGACGAAAATAATATTTAAATTAAAAAAATGAATTTTTTGGAGTTTTTATACATGTTTCCATTTTTGTTTACATATGCTTTGTATATCTGCGCCTACATTTCCTACATGACATGTATAACTACATATACGAGACGTACAAGTGTTTAGGACAGATCGAGAGAGGAGGGGGCATGAGTCAGTGCTTGGCAGGCGTTCCGTAGCCACTGAAATTTAATTTGTTTCTTCTGGCCATAATATTGATCTGACCTGATCCATATTCGGCAATCAGGTAGATATGGTAATTTCCCATGATTCTACATTTTTGGTTTTCATTTATCTTAAGAATTGTGGATTCCACAGATTTTCGTCTTTTGTGGTGGCGAAAAGGGGCGTGGCAAAATTTTGAAATACACTTGTGCAGGTTTGGTATTACAGGAGCTTGGATGGAAAGTTTGGTTGCTCTAGCTTTTATAGTCTCTGAGAACTAGGCGTCACAAAATACGAATGGGCAAAGCGGATGGGGTCGCGTTGAGAGAGAGCGAGAGGGAATGATGACTTTCGAAATGGTTTTCTTCATTGTAGCTATAATAATGATCCGATCTGATCCAGATTCAACACTCTGATAGAAATGGTCTTTCTCTATGATTCTGCGTATTTAGTTTTTGTGTATCTTCAAAATTGTGTGTGCCACAGACTTTCGTCCTTTTTTGGGGCGGAAAAGGGCGGGGCGAAATTTTGAAATATATTTGGAGTAGTGTGATAACACAGGAGACCGAATACAAAACTTGGTTACTCTAGCTTTAATAGTCTATGAGATATAGGCGCAAATGAAGACGGACGGACAGACGGACGGACAGAAAGACATGGCTATATCGACTCGGCTATTGATGCTGATCAAGAATATATATACTTTATGGGGTCGGAAACGCTTCCTTCTGGGCGTTACACACAACCGTTATCCTCACAAATCGAATATACCCCTTACTCTTCGAGTACCGGGTATAAAAATTCGGCTGTTAGTGCGTTATCTCGAGTGAAATCAAGAAAATGAATACTGCGAAACCTGACAAGAACCAAGAAATCCCTTTAACTCCGACATATATATATTTATCTATATTATATTTCCATCAGTCTTATTTCATACTATGAGGTATTGATGTTACAAATATTTGGTTTCAGAATCCAACCAACAGATGACCAGCTCACCATTGAAAATCGTTTTTGTGCTCAAAATCTTATAAAGGTAAATTTTATTGTATTGTTCAACCCAAACATCAAATGCCTAGCAGGTTCAAGGCAAGTATTTAAAAATATTATGACAAATGAATATGAATTTGAAAGTTAGACTACGTGCACAGAGGTCTTGAAGGAGAGTTTTAAGGAGGTCGAAAACCTTGCGCTTACCTGGGATGTAACCTATTTTTCCATCTGTTTTCCTTTGATACTAGTTCTAGTAAGGTCAAAATTGTTTTAATGAATAACTTAATGAATAATTTAATTTAAATAGCTCTAATTGGGAACTGTTTGGCTACCGGCTTTTCTATAACCTAAATTTGGCTGTTGGTGGAACCATATTGACTACTGAGTCAATAATCAGCCCCACCGGGTCTGAGTATTTGCCTTAGTCCCTTCAATTCATTAGATGACATGTAATTTTCCCCTTACTATTTAACTGTACATTTTTAAACTTTAAACAACAATAAACAATAGAGAAGGGCGAACCGTTGAGTGCGAGTTTGGAGTGGCGAATCAAAGCAACTGCCGAAATTTTAACCGTAGCTGTAAGCCCTAGCACTAAGACCTAGCCTTAGATACCAATACACCGCACATACAAAAACCCGTATTATTACTTGTCGTTGGGGCAACACATATAAATTCGTTGCACTGATCCCATAGACCGCTGAGCGAGCCCAGCTACCTCAAGCGGACAAGAAAACGGTTCGTTACAACTATTAAATTAATTATTAACATTTAATATACCATATATAAGTAATATTTTAATTGGACACAAGTATAGATTTGTTTTACAATCTCTTATGATATTAAACTGTTTAATATTGAATCAAGTACAAAGATATGAATTATGTGTAAATAAGGCCAGCAAGGCGAGAACGAATATGTTGCTGCCACTCGGCTGACCGCTAAAGACTAAACTTAAGTATCCTTAACTCCTAAAGGCAAGCCCTTCGCTGCCGCCTACGACGCCGGTTGCTATCCAGCCAAAGTGCTGACCCAGCGCCTCTTGAGTGGTGTTTGTTGACGGCCGGCATCCGGGCGATCGGTCGCGCCGATCGCGATC
>JAWNKY010002152.1:0-35053 GCA_035041765.1 Drosophila algonquin | reverse complement strand
AAGGCCTGTATCCAGCACCGCTGAATTTTACTGAAAGGAATCTGCTCATTATTTCGGATGTGTGGAACTCAGCTAATGTTATGTGACCAAGAACCTAAAAAGTGATTTGCCACTCTCATGAATCAGCTGTGTTTTGTAAACAGCGCCAATTTTGAAAATTAAACTAAAATTAAAAAAAGGAAGAAAGTAATTCTGACGATGAAGTGATTGTGTTGGTAGCGGCAAATATTGTTGTAAGAAGAAGTACAGCACAGTTGGCGGCGCCAAAATGTCAAAATTATCAATATGCTCATTTTCCGTGATCCCCTTATGACATGATACCCAGCTTAAAGCTGAGCAGTTTCCTTTCAGTAAAATTTCGCGGTGCTGGATACAGGCCTCTAGTAAAAAAATCTTCTTTTCTTTTGGAACTTTACATACTTAAGTTCAATATGCTTTCGTGTAAGGATATAGCATAATATGAAACTAAAAGAAAACGAAATTGTATTTGAATTAGCAAGAAATAACGACATCTGTAGCCCGAAGCCAACTCATAAATTCGCAATTTTTTGTTATTTTGTTTTATTTGGGTGGGGTAAAATTTAAGGTGTCATTAGAATCGCAACTTTTTACAATTTGAGATAACCGAAGCATAGCTGATAAAATATATTTTATTAATTACATAAATCATAAATTCAGCACAAGTGTATATATACCAGAGGCCGGCAGTGTTCCATCCAATGCTATGCAGCGCAGTCGGCACACGCGCGGTGTAAAAACTTCCTGTGGCTTCGGAAGTTATTCTGCTAGGCTTCTGCAGTGGCAGAGAAAATGAATTTTGTTGCTTTGGCCCTATGCACAAACGGCTTCATTATTCTGCTTGGCAGCGCTGCGGCAGCAGACAACACTCAGTTCGCGTTCAGAAGTCACGCTGCGCACATTAAATTGTACACTTAGAAAAATGTTCAATAGAATGCGGGAAGAGCTTTGTTCATTTTAGAAAATTCTTTAAATAATTTAAAATATCCAAATGTATCATAAAAATCATTTTGGGCCACAGCGGGATTCAATTTTGTCGAGTAGTGTAGTTTTCATCGTTTTGACGCATCATCAAACGATATATATACTGTTTGGGGGCAGGATCCACAATCACTCAACAGTTGGATGTACTTCAGGTTGCTTGTGGTCGGAATGTTTCTCGGATGGTTATGTTGGCTGTGATCAGGAGGGTCGCACTTGTACCGGAAGCGAAATAAGCCTGAACGTTGGACAAGGATTCGGAAGAACTCGGATGTTGTACGGATGTGGAAGTCGGCTCGCTGGAACTTGGATTGCCAAGGTGCAGCAGCGTGTGGTGCCGTTCCCCACAAGTGACGCAGCTGTGGGCGCTTTGGCATTCTCGGATCTGATGTCCTCGTGCGAAGCAGTTCAATGGCAACGGAGCTGGCAATGGCAAACGTTTTTTCCTGTCCTCGTCACCAGTGGGCATGTTCTGACCTCAACCGCTGAGAACAACGAAACGGAAGCAGATGCGTCGGGCGGATGGATACGGAAAATGGACCCAACAACCCTTTGGTACTGACTTGTTGGCAAGTCGGAGGCGCTTGGGTGTACTAAGGCGATCGGGCCCTAATATTGGGAGTAGGGTGCAAGTGACACCCAAAAACAATATACCCGCCGAAAGTAGGGTAGCGCGTCACCGGACAAGCCACCACCGAAAACGATACACCCTCAAAATACAGGGTAGCGAGTCGCTTGGAGCTCCGTTATGCGCAAGAGCGGCGCCGGTAATCTGCTCTCCCAACAAAAACAACGCGTGCAACGGTGGAGAGGCGAACGCGAAAACGAGCAAAAGCAGGCACCGCTATTGTATGGGATGTAGGTGCGGGGACCCTGTAGAACCAAAGGGGTCAATTGACCCTACTCGAACTAGTTCCGCTTCGGTTACCATGCAACTAGCTACGGAACTAGTAACGGGGGAAGCGAACATCGACCAGTCTAAACAGATCCGAAATACGAAGCTGGCTTCGTTTTGTTTCCGAAGTCGACAAATAACGGTAAACTCGTGGAAAAATGAAGCAACCCCGAAAAAGAGTTACAATACAGTGCGGACTCTGTGATTTTTGGCCGATGCCACGTCATGAAAAATGGACCAAAATGGTAAGTTAATCGTGATATTTTACTGTACTTGAGCTCGTGGAATGCAAGAGACAAAACAGTACAAAAACAAAATGTATATGAACTTTGCGCGTTTTTCTTTCTGCGTAGATTATTTTTCACTTCTGTTCAGGATCTAGTTGCTGAAAGTAGCATTAGCATTTGCCTAAACTCAAATAAAAAGTGTGAAATATACTCTTATTTCAATGAATATCCGGTAATAAACAGGTACGTAACGACATATTATATTTTTAAAATAATAGGAGGAAAAATAGTCATTTGCGTAACTAATATACATATGTAATTGTTTTCGAGAGAATGATTCTAAGTGGAAATGCAGGAAATGCAGAAAACAAAGGGTAAAGAGAAAATTTGTAAATATAATGAATATTGGAAAATATAAATAAAAATAAAAAAGAAAAATAAATATAAATATAAAAGCATTTATGTAAGTAAATCTAAACTTTAAATGATGACCTTTTTCTCTGTCTTATAGTTATATTTGATTTTTATTTACAAAAAACTGCAATTTTCAACAATTTAAGTTATATTATAAGTGAGGAAATTGTTCTGGCGTATAATGTCGATGGAGTCCAAGGAAAGCAGTGCCTCAGGTCCCATAAAGAATTTTATAACGCTTTGCTAGGTCAAATACCATTTACACTCCTAACTCCTTAATAATAATAATTCAATTTACCAAAATTAATTACAGAATGTATTCCGCCTGAAGACGAAGCCGGGGAGGCATTGCTGCGAGTTTTTAAAAAGAAGTGCGTAAAAAGGACCGAGGAGGCAGCTAAATTAATATAGTTTTAATAGAATTTTAAATAATATATGCGTAAATTTACATTGAACGAATTTGTATTTTAATTTCGAAACTGGGCTCCTAGTCACCATTTGGCTGGATATCCTTAGTTTGCGTTTTTACACCATTATACACATCGCTAATCACACTGGCACCATCATAAACCTTGGCCAACACATCTTTGAAAATAAATTTTTTTGTCGATAAATAATTTAGTAATATGGTTGACTTAATCTGTAGCGCCTAGAAACGATTCTTCTAAGACTATATCAATTTGCAATCAACTTTTTTTATAGCTTAGTTTTTTTTTTGAAGAATTTTTGAAAATCTGGTATTTTTGTTAGAGGTAAAGGTAGGTATAAGTGGTATTTGTATTCGTGAGCTTTTCAGAACTGCAGAGTTCAATACAACCAGTTATGAAACTTAAGTTATGTGAAAAATAGAAGCACTAGCTCTGAATAAAATACCAGAATTTTAAAAAATACTTAAAAAACTAAACTATAAACAAAAACCATAATTCTTTGAAACAATTTAAATCTCCAAATCGAACAGAAAAAGTCAGTTTGGGCCACAGCAGAAATGTCGTGTTGTTATTAGGGCGAAAAACGGTGACGCTCTAATTTACTCCAGTATATGACTTTCAAGTGTGATCCCCAAACACTCAATCATTTCGTTTTGCATTATTGCACTCAGATATCTTGTAGCTTTAAAAAAGGACGATTACAAAAATAAATTTTAAAATGAACAGCATAAGTGTAAAGTGTAAACTAAAAATTTTAAAAATACCTTTGGGCATCTCCAAAACATGCCGCAGTATGGAATCCTAACGGACAAGAAACTCTACTACGTAGGGAACATTTCTCGATCTGGTCTTCTTAAAGCCAAAGTTAAGTTAAGCTTAAAGTTCTGTGCTAGGGTCTTTTGACGTCTTTTGGAAAAAGCCCTGGAGGCTGTAAGTGCCCCATATCAAGAATTTGACGTTTTTCCTTATCAGTTAATATCTTGTTCGCAAAGTTTCCCAAGTAATTGAAGGGTGGATCATTCACATTGTCGAACATTGATAAGGTCAAGGGTTACATAGTCGTCGCTGCTTTGCTCGGCAAAAAATTTGGTACATTTTGGGTAGTTTTTGCATATTTTCGTATCTTTCCTGGCGTTGTTTACCCTCAAACGCACCACAATCTTTGTTTTTTTGATTCATAATTTTATTTATGAAATCAGTTTAAGCACGAGACAAATATATATACTTATTTACTAGCTTGACGAATTTTACATACCCTTGAAGTTAAAGTACTTATAAATTTATTAAAAATAGGCTGCTAGTTATTCGTCCCAATGGTAGTTATAATAAAACACAAATATTTGCCATACATTTTCCATATTTGAGGTCAAACTTCTGCGAAATTTTAATATACTCTTTGCAAGGGTATTCAAAATGTTTGCCTTGTCTGTCTTGTTAAACATCAAGCGGGAAAAGAAAATCAATATAAAGACAAAGGACGAAAATTACAAAAACAGTTCTACGAGCTTAAAAGAGAAGAAAGGAGCCTAACGTCAAGCGGGAAGAAAAATATGAAAGTAAACGACGAAAATTGCACCAGCATTGATCAAATGTTCAACATTTGGTTTGGCTGCATCCTTCTTCGTAAGACACAGGAAAAACGAGTGATATTACATACATTCATACTTATCTACATGTCGAGTTAGTGCTCACAGCAGCCATTTTTTCCCAATTTGCTTGTTAGAGTCTGGGGCCCCTGAGCTAAGGGTGGTGGATGCTGATCTTGGTGGACCCTAAGCTTGTTGGACCCTGAGCTTGGGGGCCCCCAATGTTCGGGAGACCTCGTGCACTGCACCGTCTTGCACCTAAATAGCTACGACACTGGATGAAATAAACTGAAGAGGCGTTTATACTGCGTCTTTGCAATTGCTATTATAAATTGCAGTAGCCACGATATGGTTAATTTTGGTAGGAAGATGTTTTAAAGAACTCCGCTGATTTCAACATTCTTGTTGGACTGTTGCCCAATCTCAAAAAGAAACACACTTCTTTTCGATTGACAAATCCCTCTGGAGAAGATAATAGCCAATAGAATATATCCTTTATTGCCTAGGATCCTCTGCGGAATACCGTACGGTAGGGAGTCTATTTGGTGTTTTGAACGCCATTGTGTGTATGATATTGATGGAATTGGGTCGGGAAGTGACTGCTGAATTTCTTACCCAGGAAAAGATCACAGAATCAGGGTAAGTATTCAAAGGCACGGGATTTGCAGCAAAAATTTAGAAATCAACCATAAAAGGCTTGATTTAATTATAAAATTAGATTAAAAAAATTGTTTTATATTTTACCCTTTTTTTCTCAGTCAAATAATCTTCTTCTTTTTTGTTGTTGTTAGTGGTGATAGTTTTGCTAATAGGCAGCAAAGTGCGAAAATGTGCTGTTAAGCGCAAAAACAATCGAATATAACGAATACACTCACCTTGCCACCACTAGGGTCCTATGCTTAACCTATGTACATATATAAAAAAACTGCATCTCTGGGACGACGCAAAGAATCAAGACGCAGCCTCAGTGTAAACAGCACTTCAGTTAGTTGCCTACAAATCGTTGACACGAGAATTACCAATAGACACACATACATACATAAACCCAGTTCATTTGTAAACAGCATATACTAATACTTCAATATATTTGATAATAGCCATGGGAGATACCAAAAAAAAGTGTAAAATGAATGTTATTTAGTAAAATTAAGTTTATTGGATATTATTTCCAATGTACATAATTATTAAAAAAAAAGTTTCACAGTTTTAAAACTATAAAAAATATTGTTTTATATTTTTATACCCGGTGCTCGAAGAGTATAGATCTGTGGTGATAGTGGACGTGTGTAATATTCAGAACAAAGCGTTTCCCACCCCATAAAGTATGTATATACTTGATCAGCATCAATAGCCGAGTCGATATAGTCATGTCTGTCTGTCTGTCTAGATCTCAGAGAGTCTCTGTCAGAGACCAAACTTTGTATCCAGACTCCTGTGATATCACACTACTACAAGTGTATTTCAAAATTTAGACCCGCCTCTTTCCGCCTAAACAAAGAAAGAAAATCTGTGGTACGCATATTTTTGAAAGTACGAGAAAACTAAAAACGCTGAATCATCCTGAATGACTATATCTATCAAAGTGTTGAACGATGAACCAGATCGCATTATTAATATAGCCACAATGAAGAAACCCATTTCGAAAGGCATCGTTTCCTCTCGCTCTCTCTCACACGCTACCCTATCTGCTCTTCGATCGTCTTTTTTGAGCTTTTGTTATATCAATTCAATACAAGTGTATTTCAAAATGTTCCCACGCCCACTTCTGTCCCTAAAAAAGACGATAATCTGTGACATCCACAATTTTAAAGATATGAGAAAACCGAAAACGCAGAATTAAATAGAATGACCATATCTAATAGATATGGATCAGATTGGATAATTAATAAATGAAATGTGTGTGTGTCTATGATATCAGAGTATTCATTCCATCTCTCTCCTTCCCGCACACTCTTCCTTTGCAGATTTAGAGATGTAAAGAAAGAAGACAGATTTAAAAAAAAAATGTAAATAAAAGTGGAAACAGATAAATCTAATATATGAAAATCATCCAATCGACTTAACCGATGTTTATGAAATTCTTTTCGCCAAATATCAATTTGTCCCTTTTGACATATATATCTATGATCCAGTTATCGCAAGTTTTTACGATAACGATTTCGGAAAATTTTGTACGAATTGAAATATGTGTGCTTTGGTTTTCGCAACTTCTTGTTATTGATAGAGATTCATTTCTCAAATGGTTTTGCGATATTTGCCTTAAGGCCTGTATCCAGCACCGCTGAATTTTACTGAAAGGAATCTGCTCATTATTTCGGATGTGTGGAACTCAGCTAATGTTATGTGACCAAGAACCTAAAAAGTGATTTGCCACTCTCATGAATCAGCTGTGTTTTGTAAACAGCGCCAATTTTGAAAATTAAACTAAAATTAAAAAAAGGAAGAAAGTAATTCTGACGATGAAGTGATTGTGTTGGTAGCGGCAAATATTGTTGTAAGAAGAAGTACAGCACAGTTGGCGGCGCCAAAATGTCAAAATTATCAATATGCTCATTTTCCGTGATCCCCTTATGACATGATACCCAGCTTAAAGCTGAGCAGTTTCCTTTCAGTAAAATTTCGCGGTGCTGGATACAGGCCTCTAGTAAAAAAATCTTCTTTTCTTTTGGAACTTTACATACTTAAGTTCAATATGCTTTCGTGTTGGATATAGCATAATATGAAACTAAAAGAAAACGAAATTGTATTTGAATTAAAGAAATAACGACATCTGTAGCCCGTGCCAACTATAAATTCGCAATTTTTTGTTATTTTGTTTTATTTGGGTGGGGTAAAATTTAAGGTGTCATTAGAATCGCAACTTTTTACAATTTGAGATAACCGAAGCATAGCTGATAAAATATATTTTATTAATTACATAAATCATAAATTCACATAAGTGTATATATACCAGAGGCCGGCAGTGTTCCATCCAATGCTATGCAGCGCAGTCGGCACACGCGCGGTGTAAAAACTTCCTGTGGCTTCGGAAGTTATTCTGCTAGGCTTCTGCAGTGGCAGAGAAAATGAATTTTGTTGCTTTGGCCCTATGCACAAACGGCTTCATTATTCTGCTTGGCAGCGCTGCGGCAGCAGACAACACTCAGTTCGCGTTCAGAAGTCACGCTGCGCACATTAAATTGTACACTTAGAAAAATGTTCAATAGAATGCGGGAAGAGCTTTGTTCATTTTAGAAAATTCTTTAAATAATTTAAAATATCCAAATGTATCATAAAAATCATTTTGGGCCACAGCGGGATTCAATTTTGTCGAGTAGTGTAGTTTTCATCGTTTGACGCATCATCAAACGATATATATACTGTTTGTAGGGGGCGGATCACAATCACTCAACAGTTGGATGTACTTCAAGTTGCTTGTATTCAGGAATGTTTCTCGGATGGTTATGTATAATTATCGTAAGTAAGTTAACAATTCGAAGTATGTATGTACGTCTGGATGAAGAAATGAAAAGGAACCGTGGGTATGTGGGTCGAGAAACTCTGACCGATCGTAACGGGGGTGGGAGCGAGAACTGAAACTCCCGCTCAAGCTAGTGGCCGCCCGAGCCCCGGGCGGCTCTCCTGAGTGCCGTGTGCAAGAGCGTGCGGGAGCGAGTCGGGCGCGGAGCGCTCTCCAGAGCGCTCTCCACAGTGCGCTGCAGAAGTTTGCGGCTGCCCTGAACATCCTCCCCCCCCCTAGCAGGATTGCAAGGAATAATTGCGGGTTTTTTACACTAGAAGAGAGTCTACGGATGGCGGCGGTATTCCTGTATGCTGGGATGCTGAAACCAAGGGCGACGCTGCTGCAATTCCACCGAAAGGCTGGCTGTCGGGGCGCCGAGGGCGGCGTTCAGCTCGGGATGCTGAACTCGAGGGCGAAGGTGCTACAGTTCCTCCAACAGGCCGGCTGGCGGGACTACGAGGGCGGCGTTCAGCTCGGGACGCAGGGGATGGCGACGAAGATGCTGAGGCTGAGCGGGCTGCACGACGAGACGCGGGTATGTGAAGTAGAGTGTGGTTATTCTTGCCACACTCTCTGCACAGCCCACCACTGCGACAATCACCGCCGGAATGCTGATGAGGCAGGCAGTTTGCGCAATACTTATTTATAAGTACGGCTCGGAGCCTCTTCACAGGCCTCAACCGGAGGAAGTGGTGGCAGGTCCGTAGCGGATGCACTCCTGGGCAGACTCGGCCCCGGTAGGAGTTCAGACCGCAAGCGCGTCGGCTCTCAATGATACGGTCGGTGCGGGAATGTGGGCTGGATGCGGAAATCTAGCATGAGATGAAGGTGTCGACGAAGCATTAGTACGAAAGTTGTAACGGGTTAAATGCCCACCTTGGGCATTGGATATTTTCACGTGGTTGCATTGAACTAAGTTCAAGTTTAGGCTTGAACTTGGCACGGAGTTCTGATCGCCAAAATAGTGATTATTACCGATATCTTCCCGTCGGTCAACCGTAGGAGACCGTCCTAGCAATTCTGCAGAGAAGGCCGGAAGGGGATTGCTTTTGTAGACTCGAGAGCCCGCGTCTCTTACCCTTTGGATAGGTACTCTAGACACCTGACTCGAAAAGGATGCAACTTGTGGGGCTTTCTGAACGGCCGTATTACACACTGGCCCTGAGAGCACCCAACCGAAAACTGTTTCTTGCCCGAGGAGAGAGCCACATATGTTCGTCTGTAAGCCGCTTAACAGTACGGATGGTAGCATGTCAGCTCCAATCAGGACATCGATTGGTGAGCTCTCAAAAAATGTAAGATCCGCCAACGGAAGGCTAGGCAAGTCTCTCAGCAAATTTTGAGAGAACGGATGCGAGGGAATATTCGCTGCCACCTCCGGAATAACGTAAGCTGTAACGTTTAATTGTAAACCCGACTTAGTCGAAAAGCGGATAGAAAAATTGCAGAGCTTCTTCGATTGAGCGGATACAGTATGATTGATGCCGAAGACCTGTGCCTGGATGGGTTGGAATGGCAGTTTGAACGTGACCTCGGAGCCAGAGTCGATCAAAGCGCGGGCTCGAAAATTGGTCCCCAAATGGCAAATATTAATCATGGCTGTGATCAGGAGGGCCGCACTTGTACCGGAAGCGAAATAAGCCTGAACGTTGGACAAGGATTCGGAAGAACTCGGATGTTGTACGGATGTGGAAGTCGGCTCGCTGGAACTTGGATTGCCAAGGTGCAGCAGCGTGTGGTGCCGTTCCCCACAAGTGACGCAGCTGTGGGCGCTTTGGCATTCTCGGATCTGATGTCCTCGTGCGAAGCAGTTCAATGGCAACGGAGCTGGCAATGGCAAACGTTTTTTCCTGTCCTCGTCACCAGTGGGCATGTTCTGACCTCAACCGCTGAGAACAACGAAACGGAAGCAGATGCGTCGGGCGGATGGATACGGAAAATGGACCCAACAACCCTTTGGTACTGACTTGTTGGCAAGTCGGAGGCGCTTGGGTGTACTAAGGCGATCGGGCCCTAATATTGGGAGTAGGGTGCAAGTGACACCCAAAAACAATATACCCGCCGAAAGTAGGGTAGCGCGTCACCGGACAAGCCACCACCGAAAACGATACACCCTCAAAATACAGGGTAGCGAGTCGCTTGGAGCTCCGTTATGCGCAAGAGCGGCGCCGGTAATCTGCTCTCCCAACAAAAACAACGCGTGCAACGGTGGAGAGGCGAACGCGAAAACGAGCAAAAGCAGGCACCGCTATTGTATGGGATGTAGGTGCGGGGACCCTGTAGAACCAAAGGGGTCAATTGACCCTACTCGAACTAGTTCCGCTTCGGTTACCATGCAACTAGCTACGGAACTAGTAACGGGGGAAGCGAACATCGACCAGTCTAAACAGATCCGAAATACGAAGCTGGCTTCGTTTTGTTTCCGAAGTCGACAAATAACGGTAAACTCGTGGAAAAATGAAGCAACCCCGAAAAAGAGTTACAATACAGTGCGGACTCTGTGATTTTTGGCCGATGCCACGTCATGAAAAATGGACCAAAATGGTAAGTTAATCGTGATATTTTACTGTACTTGAGCTCGTGGAATGCAAGAGACAAAACAGTACAAAAACAAAATGTATATGAACTTTGCGCGTTTTTCTTTCTGCGTAGATTATTTTTCACTTCTGTTCAGGATCTAGTTGCTGAAAGTAGCATTAGCATTTGCCTAAACTCAAATAAAAAGTGTGAAATATACTCTTATTTCAATGAATATCCGGTAATAAACAGGTACGTAACGACATATTATATTTTTAAAATAATAGGAGGAAAAATAGTCATTTGCGTAACTAATATACATATGTAATTGTTTTCGAGAGAATGATTCTAAGTGGAAATGCAGGAAATGCAGAAAACAAAGGGTAAAGAGAAAATTTGTAAATATAATGAATATTGGAAAATATAAATAAAAATAAAAAAGAAAAATAAATATAAATATAAAAGCATTTATGTAAGTAAATCTAAACTTTAAATGATGACCTTTTTCTCTGTCTTATAGTTATATTTGATTTTTATTTACAAAAAACTGAAATTTTCAACAATTTAAGTTATATTATAAGTGAGGAAATTGTTTTGGCGTATAATGTCGATGGAGTCCAAGGAAAGCAGTGCCTCAGGTCCCATAAAGAATTTTATAACGCTTTGCTAGGTCAAATACCATTTACACTCCTAACTCCTTAATAATAATAATTCAATTTACCAAAATTAATTACAGAATGTATTCCGCCTGAAGACGAAGCCGGGGAGGCATTGCTGCGAGTTTTTAAAAAGAAGTGCGTAAAAAGGACCGAGGAGGCAGCTAAATTAATATAGTTTTAATAGAATTTTAAATAATATATGCGTAAATTTACATTGAACGAATTTGTATTTTTATTTCGAAACTAGGCTCCTAGTAACCGAAGGGGGGTCGATACGGGAACTAGTTGCTGGCTTTCTACTGGTAACTAGGTCCGAACAAGGTCCTGAGCAACTAGTTCACAGGTAATCAAAGGGGAATCGATAGTGGACCAGGGGTGGTTCCGCCCTAGGACATGCATGTGTTAAATTCTCCGCTAAAATACATTGTCGGGGAAACGAAGTGGAACCAGGTACGTGAGAAATGCAACTAGTTCGGCACCGGTGCCGAACTAGTTGCCTGGTACTAAAGGGGAGGTATGGATATACAGACGCAAGAATATGCAGCTAATATATACATATGTATGTATGAGGGTATGGAAAAAATAAGTGTAGATTCGGATAGATGGTTGATATATGTTGGGCTGCGTATGTAGATGGGTAAAATATGTATGTTCGGATGTGCAAGAATATGCAGTTTTACGGATGTGCAAGAATATGTCGTTTTATGTGTATTCGGATATACATATATATATATATATATATATATATATGATGCGCAAGGATATGAGGTTGGGATATATGTATATGGATGTAGGTGCGTTTAATTGCGGATTAGTACATATGTATATGTACATATATAGACGCAAGAATATGCAGCCAATATATATGTATATGTGTATGCGGATATAGACGAATGCGGACAATTATCGAAAATATCAATAATTATATTATTAATTATCGTAAGTAAATTAACAATTCGAAGTATGTATGTACGTATGGATGAAGAAAAGAAAAGGAACCGTGGGTATGTGGGTCGAGAAACTCTGACCGATCGTAACGGGGGTGGGAGCGAGAACTGAAACTCCCGCTCAAGCTAGTGGCCGCCCGAGCCCCGGGCGGCTCTCCTGAGTGCCGTGTGCAAGAGCGTGCGGGAGCGAGTCGGGCGCGGAGCGCTCTCCAGAGCGCTCTCCACAGTGCGCTGCAGAAGTTTGCGGCTGCCCTGCACACATACATAAATTTCCATATTATATACATATATAAAAATGGAGAAGTTCAAATTAAAATGGAATCGCATTACGTAAGAATTAGGCTAGGCAGATTTGGCAACATTTATTTCAGTTCGTATTTGCCAGGAGACAGTTTGTATGAATGAAAATGTTTAGGAAAATTTTGGGAAAACACACCCACGCTCTTTAAAATTTATTGTTTTAGTTGCTCATCTTTTGGAAAAAAATCTCAGCCGTACAATAGTAGGTGAAGAGGTAATTGTCATAGTCATAGATCGATTCCAAACTCAACGAAACCATCAATTAAATTATTTGATTGACTAATGCCTGCTATAAGACGATTAAACCTTGGACGACGTACACCAGTAGACTTGAATCGCACTGCTTTCGTATTGAAGTTTCAGTTGGATGCCCGCTGCATATGGTGCCGTATTCGTATGCTGTATTCGATTTTCTATTGAAATACAATCAACTCAAAACATTTCGTGCCGAATACGGAAATATATAACAGATGCTTTCAAATGATGTCATTTATAGCCGAAGTTGTTAATCAACCCGGTTACAATCCGAGGTATATTAATTTTTTTCCTAATTGACTTTCAAACATTTAGATTCAAGGTAAAATTTACCATCGAGTGGGGGCTTTGTTACCACCACCTACCAAACGGAGATCATAGGTTCCTTCAATTCTATTACGTTGGAGGTTCAGCATTAGAACTACATATATAGGGGTTGTACAATTTTTACTGTGACTAAACGTGGAATGATCGAACTATTCCAAAATCTTCTGCATGAGCGTAATGAATTGCTCAAAACCGCATTAGATTCAATGCATTCTGACGACCATAAAATCATTATCAGGGCAGACAAAAGACACGCTGGAGGCCTGCAATGCTCAATGCTCCAACTATCAATGGAGTCGCAGTTGTAATTGTTAGAGAGAATGTAAAAGATATTCATTCCAACGACGATGATTTACAAATCATCACTTTTTTCGTTCATGTTTCTTCATGAATAAGGTCAGCTCGAAGAACTCTTATGCGTTAAGATTGATGATTTTGCAAGATTATATGTTGAGACTGTTGAAAAGTACTACATTTGTTTTAATTAGTTGAATAAGAATTACCATTTTCCCAGCTACTTATGCTCGAAGCCCGCGCTACATGTATGACTACGCTTAAGATGCGAAGACGTACGTGCGGATTACGGACGTCCGGATTTATTCATCATGTTCACTTGCAATTCGAAATGACCCGAAATTACGAATCTGTTGCTGACAGGAGCACATCTGTTGCTGCACGAGTATTCAAACAAGAGAAAATAAATAAAGAAACTAATAATTACTGGCAAACTTCATATAAAAAAAACAGGGCCAGGAATTTTTCGTTTGTGTTTTCCTGTCCTCAGTATCCAGCAAGCTAAATGAAATCCACGAATTCTTATCGATATCGACACGAGTGTGGACTGAGAGAACAGCTGACATTCAGGCCAGGAATATATATGTGCCTATTATTACTGAAGTAAAAGTGAAAGATGGAGGCAAAAACTGTGCCCAAAACCCAAAAGAGATATGTAATTTTTAACGTGAGGAGCAAATTGCATTAATTAAAGCAGTTGAGGCAAGCTCATGTCTAAAGCGGATCACGGAAAATAAGCATTTTGATAATTTTGGCATTTTGGCGCCTCCGTCTGCGCTGTACTTTTCCTTCCTATTTTTTGGCAAGAACACAATCACTTCATCGTCAGTGTTATTTTTTCCCTTTTTCCTAATATCATTTGATTTTTAAAATTTTGCACTGTACAAAACAAAGCTGGTCATGAGAGTGACCAAGCACGTTTTAGGTTCTTGGTCACACCATTTTAGTTACGTTCCAGACAAACGAAATAAATAGCAGATTCATGTCACTAAGCTTGGGCAGTGCTGGATACAGGCCTTAAAATGGGGATCTATACCATAATTAATTGCAGCTTCAACTGGTTTGCTACTAAATGATTCAAAGTCATTTCGATAAATTTGAATCTTCGCAATTGTCCCTTCTAATGCTCGACTTGCCTCGTCCAAATTAAATGCGTATGTCTGAACTCGCCAAGGAACTCAAACTCGAAATTTAACATTTTTGTTTTAAAAAATTCAGCTTGACTACGGTCATCTTTACCGGAACTCCTAAGAATTATGTTTGATAATACTTTAATTACATGGAAAAAACGAAGTTTTATTGCTGATATCGTGCTTACACTACTGGACCATCTAGTGGGATTTAATTTTTTCAATGTGGTATTTGATTCTCCAGATAATTTAGATAGCAGATCGTAACGTTTGATGCTATTTTCGAAAAAATTTTACAATTCTAACACCGTTGCGAAAAAATCTGTAATTCCACATAAATGCTAACTGCATCATTAACCAATAAATATAAGCTATAACTGGCACAATGAACATACTCCCCATTGGGCTGGATATCCTTAGTTTGCGTTTTTACACCATTATACACATCGCTAATCACTCTGGCACCATCATAAACCGTGGCCAACACATCTTTGAAAATAAATTTTTTTGTCGATAAATAATTTAGTAATATGGTTGACTTAATCTGTAGCGCCTAGAAACGATTCTTCTAAGACTATATCAATTTGCAATCAACTTTTTTTATAGCTTAGTTTTTTTTTTGAAGAATTTTTGAAAATCTGGTATTTTTGTTAGAGGTAAAGGTAGGTATAAGTGGTATTTGTATTCGTGAGCTTTTCAGAACTGCAGAGTTCAATACAACCAGTTATGAAACTTAAGTTATGTGGAAAATAGAAGCACTAACTCTGAATAAAATACCAGAATTTTAAAAAATACTTAAAAAACTAAACTATAAACCAAAACCATAATTCTTTAAAACAATTTAAATCTCCAAATCGAACAAAAAAAGTCAGTTTGGGCCACAGCAGAAATGTCGTGTTGTTATTAGGGCGAAAAACGGTGACGCTCTAATTTACTCCAGTATATGACTTTCAAGTGTGATCCCCAAACACTCAATCATTTCGTTTTGCATTGTTGCACTCAGATATCTTGTAGCTTGAAAAAAGGACAATTACAAAAATAAATTTTAAAATGAACAGCATAAGTGTAAAGTGTAAACTAAACATTTCAAAAATACCTTTGGGCATATCCAAAACATGCCGCAGTATGGGATCCTAACGGACAAGAAACTACAACGGAGGGAACATTTCTCGATCTGGTCTTCTTAAAGCCAACGAGTTCTATGCTAGGGCTAACGGTTGACGTCTTTTGGAAAAGGCCCTGGAGCCTGTAAATGCCCCATATCAAGAATTTGACGTTTTTCCTTATCAGTTAATATCTTGTTCGCAAAGTTTCCCAAGTAATTGAAGGGTGGATCATTCACATTGTCGAACATTGATAAGGTCAAGGGTTACATAGTCGTCGCTGCTTTGTTCGGCAAAAAATTTGGTACATTTTGGGTAGTGTTTGCATATTTTCGTATCTTTCCTGGCGTTGTTTACCCTTAAACGCTCCAAAATCTTTGTTTTTTTGATTCATAATTATACCCGGTACTCGAAGAGTATAGGGGTATATTAGATTTGTGGGGATAACGGTTGTGTGTAACGCACAGAAGGAAGCGTTTCCGACCCCATAAAGTATATATATTCTTGATCAGCATCAATGGCCGAGTCGATATAGCCATGTCTGTCTGTCCGTCCGTCCGTCCGTCTGTCCGTCTGTCCGTCCGTCCGTCTTCATTTGCGCCTATATCTCATAGACTATTAAAGCTAGAGTAACCAAGTTTTGTATTCAGTCTTCTGTGTTATCACACTACTCAAAGTATATTTCAAAATTTCGCCCCGCCCCCTTCCGCCCCCACAAAGGACGAAAGTCTGTGGCATACACAATTTTAAAGATACAAGAAAACTAAATACGCAGAATCATAGAGAATGACCATTTCTATCAGAGTGTTGAATCTGGATCAGATCGGATAATTATTATAGCTACAATGAAGAAAACCATTTCGAAAGTCATCGTTCCCTCCCGCTCTCTCTCACACGCGGCCCCATCTGCTTTGCGCATTCGTATTTTTTGACGCCTAGTTCTCAGAGACTATAAAAGCTAGAGCAACCAAACTTTCTATCCAAGCTTCAGTGATATCAAACCAGCACGAGTTTATTTCAAAATTTTGCCACGCCCTTTTCCGCCCCCACAAAGAACGAAAATCTGTAGAATCCACAATTTTTAAGGTTCGAGAAAACCAAAAACGCAGAATCATGGAAAATTACCATATCTACCAGATTGCCGAATATGGATCAGGTCGAATCAATATTATGGACAGAAGGAACAAATTTAATTTCAGTGGCTATGCAACGCCTGCCAAGCGCTGACTCATGCCCCCTCCCTCTCTCTCTCTCTGTCCTAAACACTTGTACGTCTCAAATATGTAGTTATACATGTCATGTAGAAATGTAGGCGCAGATATACAAAGCATATGTAAACAAAAATGGAAACATGTATAATAATTCCAAAAAATGCATTTTTTTTAATTTAAATATTATTTTTGTCCCTTTTGAGAACATATAATAAATTTCATAAATCGTAGGCTCAAATATGTATGTATGTATATACTGACTGAGTACCGGGTATAAGGTAGAGCCGCGGCCTTTGCCGCGGCTCACAACGTTCCCTCTCGTTTTATTTATGAAATCAGTTTAAGCACGGGACAAATATATATACTTATATACTAGCTTGACGAATTTTACAGACCCTTGAAGTTAAACTACTTATAAATTTATTAAAAATAGGCTGCTAGTTATTCGTCCCTATGGTAGTTATAATAAAACACAAATATTTGCCATAAAATTTCCATACTTGCGGTCAAACTTCTGCGAAATTGTAATATACTCTTTGCAAGGGTATTCAAAATGTTTGCCTTGTCTGTCTTGTTAAACATCAAGCGGGAAAAGAAAATCAATATAAAGACAAGCGACAAAAATTACAAAAACAGTTCTACGAGCTTAAAAGAGAAGAAAGGAGCCTAACGTCAAGCGGGAAGAAAGATATGAAAGTAAACGACGAAAATTGCACCAGCATTGATCAAATGTTCAACATTTGGTTTGGCTGCATCCTTCTTCGTAAGACACAGGAAAAACGAGTGATATTACATACATTCATACTTATCTACATGTCGAGTTAGTGCTCACAGCAGCCATTTTTTTCCAATTTGCTCGTTAGCGTCTGGGGCCCCTGAGTTAAGGGGCTCCAGAGCTTGGTGGATCCTGATCTTGGTGGACCCTGAGCCTGGACGACCCTGAGCTTGGGACCCCCAAAGTTCGGGGGCCCTCGTGCACTGCACCGTTTTGCACATAAATAGCTACGCCGCTGGTAGGAGCATCATCAAGGTAACAGCTCCACCGTGCCCTCGTTTAAAGAGTTAGAATCGTTTCTGAACGACTGCCTAGTCATAATGGATGCGATCGAAAACTGCAACTCGTCCTACACCCATATTCAACCAATTCCAATGCTTTCATTGCAATGCCGACCACATTTTACGTCGTTGGCAAGCCTACATTGCTATAAACGCAAAGTCATTTTGAACAAATCGAGGCTATGTCTTATTTGCTTAAGATGATCCCATACTTTTTCCCTTTGCACCACCACCAAGTTTTGTCAAGTGTGCGGGCAACATCCGGTTAGCAATCAGACTTTTCTAAGTACTCGATTGAAAAATCGAAATTTTCTCATTGTGCTTCAATAGGTACTTGGCCAAATGCAAGTTTAACTTTAAACACGATCCTAATTAGTTCTTTAGGTTTGTTAAATCTAAACGTAATTATTCTTAGAATTTCGTAACACATACTCATATCCTATCCCTTTAAATAGTTATAGTTGTATCTGTGCCCCCTTCACCGATTTTGATGGCCACTTAATACATTTAGAATCGTGTAGATTTTCGTTCTCCACTGGACCAGATTTGGTAACCAGTGTCGTTCTCTAACTTTGTGCTGAATACTTTTGTGTGCCCTTACTAATAGCCTGTTCCCACATACCACCATACATTTCGGGATGGTCCGTAAGGTTTTGCCGTTCCGAAATTTCTCAGTTAGTTCCACCATCCATTTTGGATGTTCCTAAACCACACGTGAAATATTGTCATTCACAACGGCAAAATGGAATTCAATGCGAAAATGTAAACAATGATTGACAAAAATAACTGATACTCTCCATCAAATGGCAAGAAGGTATTTCAATAGCAAATGATCAATATTTAGTTACAGATGCTATAAGTCCTTCGGGAGAAGAATGCGAATAAATAAAGAGAATCAAATGTATTTTTAAACATTTTATATTTGTTTTGCAATGGCAGATCTGAATATATCTGCAGATTAATGCAGATCGCACTGTTACACAGGTTACTCACTTAAATTAAGTAGAACGCAATTCTCAATTATGGAGCTGTTGCGTTTTTCCTCTAATATTGCCGACGGTTCGGAGTGTTGTGCAAAGCTCGAATTTTAATATATTGTCGAATCGGTGCAGCTTTCTGGAAAGCCGATGTTCACAAACGCAAATCTATATCTGAAGTAAATTGAAATGGAATAAATTTGAAAGACTTTGTCGAAGACAAAAAGTTCCGTACAGCATCTAAAACAGATAAAACATAGTCTTGTACATGACATATTACTTAGATGGCAATTTACTTACAACCATCCACACCTTTCTTGGCATACTTTCATTCAAATAATTTAGCATTGCAAAAAATTCTTCCTCATCGAAATCATTTATTTGTCGAACGCCACCATCAATTTTTGCAACATCATTTGTTGTCCTTTGTGTCATTGAACCACAGTCGAAAAAAATAATTACATTTTCCATATTTGTTGTTAAATTTGTACGAAATTCAGAGCACATATATTTTGTTTTGCCAACTGTGTTTTCCATGGATGGTGGATGGTGGCCTGTGGGAATCGAGGTTTCTCATTTGTCAAAAAGCTCACCGTTCCCCGTAAATGTGCTGTGGGGGAAAAGGATATACAACTTTTTAACTTTTCTCTCGAGATAGGTGATTTTCCCACTGTCTGGAAAGAATCCTATAAGCATAGTTCCCTGTCATAAAAAGGGGGCTAAATCTAATGTCTTAATTTACCGCTGTATTTCCAAATTATCTGCCATTCCTAAACTCTTCGTAAAAACTAAAAACTTCTAAACTAATGGAGAGATTCCGAAAATTTAAAAAGCAATTAATGGAAAAAGCTTAATTAATAAGAAAAGCTTTAAAATGAATGTTCGTCAAGAGTGCCAGGTATCCGTGGTGCTTTAATATTCAAGATCAAAGTTAAGAACTATTTTCAAACATATTTTACCTGTAAGATTACAATTAAAAACGTTTGTTTTTAATCATAGCTGAAATATTTTTATAATTTCAATGACTATATGTTTAACGTCTGGAAGATATTACGCTTCCAAATTGAAATTTCATCATTTTTCGGTATTTTTTACCCGAAATTTTGACTTTGAAACCTCAGGAAAAGTCGAAAAAAAATATATGAATGCCTTGATTTTTAGTTTTAGATAGGCACATTAATTAGGCGTCGTTTAAGGTATCGCTTATAAAAATATAAAAATAAACGGCTTAGTTATAACCGTTTGATGATACCAAACGACTTCTAAAATGTATTGTATAAATTATATTAACAAGCTTACTACTTCTTAATTCGATAGTCTAGCTGCTTAAAGGCCGATGTGTGATATTTTGGATAAATTTCGTAATAAATTACTATCGGTATTTGAGGTTGATTTTCCTCAATTCTTCAAAAACGTCCGGCCAAAACATAGTTATGAACCATCAAAGACTATACAGTTACCACGATATTGAAACAGTAACGAATTCCATTTTAATTCTCGTTCGCCGTATCGTGGTACCGTCGAGCTTGGTACTGGCACTTAAATTCTCCTTTAGGTTTCGTTCCAGCCGTAGCAGCAGCATCGGCCGCAGGAATAGAATCGAGCGGGGAGTCCGCTGTCGGAAGCGTTCCTCGAAGGGCGCCGCATGTAAAGGGATAAACCAATAAACAATTGTTCGAACCAACCATGACTTGTACTCACCTGGGGAGGGAGGGGGCGAGAGTGAGAGGAAGGGCTCCAGTGGCAGTCAAGGGCTCGGAAGAGCACGATCGGGGGCAGGACAGCGAAGGGAGCACACACGGAATAGAAAATGGTAGCCGGGTTCTCAACAGGAAAACACACGAGGTACGTGTACACGAGACAACCCTGTGTGATCGTGCGGGTCGTAGAGCACCCCTGGGCAAAGGAACGGTGCGGTATGGCAACCCCGAGCCCTAGCTTGGCGTAAGAGGGCTCCAGTTAGTGGCCGATCCTTGAGGGCGCGCGCGAATTTGAAATCGATGAGAGGGGTCGAGAGGGTGTTCGCGGAAAAGGGAAGTTTTCGCTACCAGAAGAAGGAGGGGAGTGTAAGGAACTGTGTGCCTCACAAGAATGATAAGTCTGACGGGCCGGATAAGGCTGATGATCCAGATACCCTAGATATCCAGCGGCCGACAAATTGCTGACGGTTCTGAGAGCGACGGATAAGTGAGCGCTGGCTGCGAGAGGGGTCGGCTCTCGCGAGAGGAGTGGAATCGCGAGATCGGAACGCAGGCGATCATCAGTCGTCGGTCGGTTCCCGCTAAGAAGATGGTGGGAACCCACAGAATGAGCGATCGAAAATCACTGTCATTAGAGGTCCCAGTAAAGGAGGTAGAGGAGGCCGTCGTCTACAGTGGTTCTCCTTTTGCGTACGAGCGAGTAAAGTGTGAAGTTCGGACACAATGTGTATAAGACGGGTTAATTCGTGATCGGAAAGTGAGTGTAAAAACGACCTGTCACCAGGGCTGTCCAAAGATACGAGTGAGTGATATCAAGTCAGGGGATCGGTTAGCCAGGGGCGAGCATAGATTAGGGCGAACCGCGAGCTTGGTGTGGTCAAAGCGATTGCAGAGATCAGTTGCCCCTGAACCTAAGTACCGACGCTGCTACGAATGGCATTTGGCTGAATCGCGTTCAGTTAAGATATAAATTGTACACGTACCGAGAAGCAATAGCCCTATTTCGTTGCTAAGAGAGCCCAGCTAACTCAAGCGGGCAAAAAGAGGTTCGTTACTTCTTATGGTCCCCTTATGTTTAACCCTATAGTCATGCTATGATGCTGTGAGAGATATAATTGCGCAAAATTGACGACCTCGAGTTTGATTTAAAAATCGGTAAAAAAGAGACCAGTATCTATTGGTGTAAGAAAATTTTCATAAAATTATACATTTACCAAGCAAAGTTCGTTTTCTCATTGTTAGACGATAAAGTTAAAAAGCAGCCTACGCACCTGGTACTATACCACATCCATCAAAATCTATTCCCACACACTTGTGAAGATCAATATCCATTTGAATTACATATTCTTTAATTTTTTTTGGCTATTGTTTCTGCATATAAAGAAGTTAATAATTTGACTTGGGCCGTGATAAAATGATTATTAAAAACGAGGGGGAACGTTGTGAGCCGCGGCAAAGGCCGCGGCTCTACCTTATCCCCGGTACTCAGTCAGTATACACATACATACAGATATGAGCTTGCGATTTATGCAATTTATTATATGTTCGCAAAAGGGACAAATTAAATTCTGGGCAAAAGATAATATTTCAAAAAATGAAGTCAAATCATTTTTGGAATTTTTATACATGTTTCCATTTTTGTTTGCATGTGCTTTTTACATGTGCTTCTAAATTTCTACATTACATGTATTACTACATATTCGAGACGTACACGTGTGTACGAAAGAGAGAGGGAATGAGAAAGCGCTTGGCAGGCGTTGCGTAGCCACTGAAATTTAATTTGTTCCTTCTGTCCATAATATTGATTCGACCTGATCCATATTCGGCAATCTGGTAGATATGGTAATTTTACATGATTCTGCGTTTTTGGTTTTCTCGAACCTTAAAAATTGTGGATTCCACAGATTTTCGTCTTTTGTGGGGGCGGAAAGAGGCGTGGCAAAATTTTGAAACAAACTCGTGCTGGTTTGATATCACAGGAGCTTGAATAGAAAGTTTGGTTGCTCTAGCTTTTATAGTCTCTGAGAACTAGGCGTCACAAAATACGAATGGGCAAAGCAGATGGAGTCGCGTGTGAGAGAGAGCGAGAGGGAATGATGACTTTCGAAATGGTTTTCTTCATTGTAGCTATAATAATTATCCGATCTGATCCAGATTCAACACTCTGATAGAAATGGTCATTCTATATGATTCTGCGTATTTAGTTTTCTCGTATTTTCAAAATTGTGTAAGCCACAGACTTTCGTCCTTTGTGCGGGCGGAAAGGTGCGGGGCGAAATTTTGAAATACATTTGGAGTAGTGTGATCACACAGGAGACTGGATACAAAACTTGGTTGCTCTAGCTTAAATGGTCTCTGAGATATAGGCGCAAATGAAGACGGACGGACGGACGGACGGACAGACGGACAGACGGACGGACAGACAGACATGGCTCTATCGACTCGGCTATTGATGCTGATCAAGAATATATATACTTTATGGGGTCGGAAACGCTTCCTTCTGGGCGTTACACACAACCGTTATCCCCACAAATCTAATATACCCTTAAACTCTTCGAGTACCGGGTATAATAAAAATAAATGTTTAATGTATGGAACGTGTCGGGCCAAGTAGCATAAGTATCATAAATTATATCAAGAAAAGTATAGTAAGTGCATATCTAAATGTAAGTTAATTGCCATAACCAATTTAAAAATCGTTTATTACCGCATATGCTTACGCTCGGCAGCGGCCTTCTTTCGTCTACTTGTTCACAATCTTCTTCTTATTCGGCTTAGCAGCAGCCCAAGCTGCTCTTACTTTCATTATAGTTGCCTTTTAGGTCACGGCAATTAGGCCGTCAGGCCTTGCAAGCGAGTCGCGAATTGAACTCAGAAGCCATCGGGATAAAATTGTTTATCCAACAAACTTTCTCTATTTATTTATTAAATTCAACAGCTATAAAAACCTTTAACAGATTAGCAGAACTGTGGCGCTGAAGCAGCTGTCACCACTCTTGTATGTACTTCTTAATAAAATGTAGGTCCAGGTCCGTACATCTTTTCGTTTTTATACCCGGTACTCGAAGAGTAAAAGGGTATATTAGATTTGTGGGGATAACGGTTGTGTGTAACGCCCAGAAGGAAGCTTTTCCGACCCCATAAAGTATATATATTCTTGATCAGCATCAATAGCCGAGTCGATATAGCCATGTCTGTCTGTCCGTCAGTCCGTCCGTCCGTCCGTCCGTCTGTCCGTCCGTCTTCATTTGCGCCTATATCTCAGAGACCATTTAAGCTAGTGCAACCAAGTTTTGTATCCAGTCTCCTGTGTGATCACACTACTCCAAATGTGTTGCAAAATTTCGCCCCGCCCCTTTCCGCCCCCACAAAGGACGAAAGCCTGTGGCACACACAATTTTGAAGATACAAGAAAACTAAATACGCAGAATCATAGAGAATGCCCATTTCTATCAGAGTGTTGAATCTGGATCAGATCGGATCATTATTATAGCTACAATGAAGAAAACCATTTCGAAAGTCATCATTCCCTCTCGCTCTCTCTCACACGCGACTCCATCTGCTTTGCCCATTCGTATTTTGTGACGCCTAGTTCTCAGAGACTATAAAAGCTAGAGCAACCAAACTTTCTATCCAAGCTCCTGTGATACCAAACCTGCACAAGTGTATTTCAAAATTTTGACGCGCCCCTCTCCGCCCCCACAAAAAACAAAAATCTGTGGAATCCACAAATTTTAAGATAAATGAAAACCAAAAACGTAGAATTATGGGAAATTACTATATCTACCAGATTGCCGAATATGGATCAGTTCGGATCAATATTATGGCCAGAAGAAACAAATTAAATTTCAGTGGCTACGCAACGCCTGCCAAGCGCTGACTCATGCCCCCTCCTCTCTCTCTCTGTCCTAAACACTTGTACGTCTCAAATATGTAGTTATACATGTCATGTAGAAATTTAGAAGTAGATGTAAAAATCATATGCAAACAAAATCGGAAACATGTATAATATTCCAAAAATGTACTTCATTTTTTGAAATATTATTTTTTGCCCATTTTTTTAATTTGTCCCTTTTGCGAACATATAAGAAATTGCATAAATCGCAAGCTCATATATGTATGTACATATGTATATACTGACTGAGTACCGGGTATAAGGTACACAACGTTCCCCCTCGTTTATTGCATTATTTGTACTTGTATTTCTAGTGACAGAATGGTCATTATCGTAGACAAACAGAGCGGGCCGCTTACTAGTCGGTTACGAGGCATTCCGTACTCTAGTATTTTATCATTCATATAAATATCGAGGAAACGTGACTTCTTCAAAATTAGAAAATGTTCGAGATAAAGTTCAGAAATATTTATTAGAAAATATATATTAGAGCCTGGTAAATATATTTTTATAATGCATAAATTACAAAATAGTCATTATTTGTATCTGAACATTTGCAGATTTAGTCGTTTTTGATGAAGGACATATTATTAAAAACAGCAAATCTGCCGTAAGTCTTGCCGAATCAAAAATTAAAACGCCTTAACGAATAATATTAATATAGGAATACCTATACAAAATAATCTTAAAGAATGTAAGTTTTTCGTAGAACTAAACAGTCCCAAATGCAATTATGTTCGGCATTCCACTTACATTTTTATTTGTCTCTCTCCCAGCGACAAAAAAAAAGCCACACTCTAAAATTTCATGCATTTTTGACTTCTCTAGCGTGGGGTTTCCCGAAATGTTATTCGATTCGTCTAATTTTTTTTTTGGGAGTCCCCGTGAATTTTTTCTTCTTTTGGTGTGTGCTTTCTGTCGTCTCAGTTACTGGAAAAAATTTGCGCAAAACATTTTACTTCGGAGTCTTTAGAAAAATGCCTAAGGGAAAACAGATGACGGTGACTGAAAAGTCAAAAATTATTGCCTTGGCTCAACAAAATGTCTCAATTCTGCAAATAGCAGATCAAACAAAGTTCAATGAAAGCTCAGTGCGACGATTATTAATAAATTTCGTGAGACTGGACGAGTGGAGAGGAAGGAAGTATCGGGAAGAAAAAAGAGCACTAGTGCAAGGGAATATCGTATTATTTTGAAAACGAGCCTGAATGATCGATTCAAAAATGCTGTAGAGATAGCATCTGAAGTGTAGCAACGATTTGCCAAAGAAATTTCTGCTCGAACAGCTGCTACAGCGTTGTCTAAAGGCGATGAGTTTAATGGTTTAACAGTCGAATAAAAAAAGCACGCTTTAATTGGGCTAAACAAAAAGAAAATTGGGGTTAATCTGAGTGGTCACGTGTCCTATTCTCGGATGAGTCCAAATTTAACCTCATTGGACCCGATGGTTCTCGCACAGTTCGTCGCAGAAAAGGGGAACGCTATTCTGAAAACTTCTGCATTGCCACCGTAAAGCATTCTCCCTATAAAATATGAAATGGGGATGCATATCCAAACCTATTGGAAAAACTTTTGTTTTTGTTGAATATATCGATTTAATAATTTTACTAATTTTTTTCCTATGTTTGGTCAAAATACGAAATGACCGTTGAGAAAAGTGTGATTGAGAAAAATATTTATATTTAATTAAATGAATATGATATCAAAAAACGTGGTATGCACTTTTGTTAGAATTTAATTTATTGACTCAAAAAAATTAAAACTTTTCGTATCGAATAACATTTGGGGAAACCCCACGCTAGAGAAGTCTAATAGGCTTTTTACACTTGGTGCGTTACCTATCGATATCGGAGAAGACGCAGAGAAGCAGGTTTGCCGTTTACACTACAGCGACTTTGCTTCTTTGCGTCTTGGTAAGAGGAAGAAAAATTTGTAAACAAAAGAAGTAATGTATGAAAATCAACAAAATATGTCAAAAAAAGAGCTAATTCTTTTATCTGCGGTGGCGCAAAATGAAGCGAATCTGTTGAAGTGCATGGAAGTGTCTGGGCTATCCTCAGAAAAATTGCAATTCGTCTTGCAACTGCAACGTCCTCCTTGCGTTTGGTCTCTTGCGCAAGGTAGTTGCTCAACTCGCTGACAAGTATCTGCAAGCAGACTTTTTTGCCCTGAAAAGATCACGGAAACAGTGAAAGGATTCAATCACATGGGATTTGCAGCAAAATTGTTGAAATGCTTTTTTTAATAATAAAATTAGTTTAAACAATTTGTTCTAACCATTACATGTATTTTTACACCTTTTTACTCAGTTAAAAATTTTACGCGGCAAAATTTAAATTTGAAAATTATTAGTGGTGATAGTTCCGCTGATTAGGCAGAAAAGTACGAAAATTGCTGTTATGCGCACAGTAATACCACAGAAATACCAAAACGCAGTTGCGTCGGAAAACGACTCAACTTTTTGCCATCACTAGGGCCCTATGCTAAACATGTGTAAAAAAAACTGCGTATCTGGGAAGACCTAAAGAATCAAGACGCAGCCTCAGTGTAAACGGCACCTTAGATGCATGAACTTTTAGAGTGCGGCTTTTTTTTTGTCGCTGGGTGTATATAAAATAGTTGCGGGTCGTCGTCATTTCATTTTCACAGACGGGGAAATTACGTAGGGGAAATTGAACGGCAAAATTCAGAAAACGAAGGTTTGGTCAAAAAGCAGCAATTTAGCTGTTTATCCATAGGCATTTAAAAACTATACGTTAAACGAATACTCATGAAATTTGAATTTGAAAGACGGTAAGCTGTAACTAAAAAATGCGATTTATAGCCGCATTTATCATCTTTTAGGAACCGCCGAATTCAATAAAACCAGATAAAAGAAACTTAAGTTATGTGTAAAATAGAAGCACAACCTCTGGAAAAAACATGACAAATTAAAAAAATTCTTAAAAAAAAACGAAACTTAAAAAAACAACCTTATTCTTGAAAAATGGTTAAATCTAATCTAATCGAAATCTACAAAAAAAAGCCTTTTGGGCCACAGCAGAAATGTCGTGTTGCCTGGTGTAATATATTGCGGTATATTTTTCTGAAAGTTTGCTTTTAAAAACTCAGGAAAAGTCGAAAAAAGAAGTATTTTTTGTAGTATTGAACTATATCTTGGGCTGTATTTTTGTTCTTAGATAGGTACATTAATTAGACATCGTTTATAGCCTTTTTACACAACCGCATCATTGTCGAAGGTGCGGAAAAATGGTGCGAGGCGTTTACATTTAGGCCGCATCTTTTCCGTATCATTTTGTCAGCTATTGTTGGCTCCACCGAACAAAAATTACGTGCTGCTGACTTTAATTTTCAAGTTTCACTTTTAAAGTTGGAATCAGCGCGTCACAAAAGACCTTGCAAGTCTGTGTGTTTATATTTTGTTGCTTGCAATTTAATTTTAATGTTCAGGAATGGTTTGGCCGCTCAACTTTAAATTGAATTTATTGTTTGATTAGACAAAAATATCCCGATACCGCGTCAATACCCAGACGGTACAAAACGACTATTTTTATACCCGGTACTCGAAGAGTAAAAGGGTATATTAGATTTGTGGGGATAACGGTTGTGTGTAACGCCCAGAAGGAAGCGTTTCCGACCCCATAAAGTATATATATTCTTGATCAGCATCAATAGCCGAGTCGATATAGCCATGTCTGTCTGTCCGTCTGTCCGTCCGTCCGTCCGTCCGTCTGTCCGTCCGTCTTCATTTGCGCCTATATCTCATAGACTATTAAAGCTAGAGTAACCAAGTCTTGCATTCGGTCTCCTGTGTTATCACACTACTCAAAGTGTATTTCAAAATTTCGCCCCGCCCCTTTCCGCCCCCACAAAGGACGAAAGCCTGTGGCACACACAATTTTGAAGATACAAGAAAACTAAATACGCAGAATCATAGAGAATGACCATTTCTATCAGAGTGTTGAATCTGGATCAGATCGGATCATTATTATAGCTACAATGAAGAAAACCATTTCGAAAGTCATCATTCCCTCTCGCTCTCTCTCACACGCGACTCCATCTGCTTTGCCCATTCGTATTTTGTGACGCCTAGTTCTCAGAGACTATAAGAGCTAGAGCAACCAAACTTTCTATCCAAGCTCCTGTGATACCAAATCAGGACGAGTTTGTTTTAAAATTTTGCCACGCCCCTTTACGCCCCCACAAAAAACAAAAATCTGTGGAATCCACAAATTTTAAGATAAATGAAAACCAAAAACGTAGAATCATGGGAAATTACTATATCTACCAGATTGCCGAATATGGATCAGTTCGGATCAATATTATGGCCAGAAGAAACAAATTAAATTTCTGTGGCTACGCAACGCCTGCCAAGCGCTGAGTCATGCCCTCTCTCTCTCTGTCCTAAACACTTGTACGTCTCAAATACATATGTAGTTATACATGTCATAATACATATGTACATACATACATATGTATATACTGACTGAGTACCGGGTATAAGGTAGAGCCGCGGCCTTTGCCGCGGCTCACAACGTTCCCCCTCGTTCTGATATAAATTATTAGCTCGAAGGTTTTCCAAGTTTTTCCTGAAAAGTTTTTTGGATACCATTAAAGATCTCATTTGGAAATGAGTTTTGAAAAAAATGGGCGTGGCACTGCCCATCAACACCCTAAAAAATATATGAAAACAATTTTTTTTAAATAAATATTAAAATAATGTTTTAATATCCATTCTAGGTATATTTTATATTTCATATATGTATTAATGCAACATTAGGAACACATCATGCGTAGTGGAGTATCTGTTGTGGCGAAAAGACATGAATCGGAACCACTCGTATAGGTATAGGCGTATAGGTAATTTGCCAGATCAGTACTTCCAGCGAAAGATCAACTAACAGAAAATCAGTATTCTGATCAGCCATCACGTGCAGTATAACATATTCTTGCTAAGCAACAAGTCTACAACGGTATGGTTCAGAAGATTTTGTAGACTGACTTTAGCGACTGTTTCTGAAACATCATCGGGGGGTCTGCATTCCTTCTTTCTTTCAGCCACTTCGTTAGAGTGAGGATAAATATCACAATTTCTCTTATTTTTTTATCTTCTCTAATGGCTACGTATTAGTCTTTTGTAAGCCCTTGCTCTAATATTAAAGCCAATGAATCGTCTGGTGGAGTTTGTGCAGGCTTCTCATTTGGCTTCTTCACAGATTGCGTGAAATGCTTTGCCTTGCCTGGGCTAAAAACAAGTAGCTTAAAAACAGCTGTAAGGTCAGCCTGACCACTTTTGCGAACAGCCGTGCTTGCTGCTTGAATCAGCAAACGACCATTTGCACTAGGAAATTTTCAAAGGGCACATGCCTGCTGTCTCTGTCGACACTTTTTTAAACGAAAATTTAAGCAAGAGCTTCCTTTTAGGCAAGCAGCATGCTTTTTTTGAAAATTATTTAGATGGTATCTACATTTTTTCCATCAGATAAATTCAGACAAAATACGGCTTTTTTCATGTAAATACTGATCAATATATGATCAAAATACGACGGACACATTAACATCGATATACGATCTAAAACAACGCAGACGAGTATCACCTCCATCAGTTCTTCCTTTAGTTTTCGCCATTGCTTAGATATAGGTTATGTTCTATAAAATGTTAAATTAAGGGAGAAGTGCACAAAAGGAGCAAATAAGCTTAACTGTGCTGAACTAACAAAAGATTACTTTTGTTAGTTGTATATAGTCACTTGGCTAACAAGTGATAACATTTTTTAAAAGCCTTCCCACAGATAACGCTTTGTGCCAAACATTTTTTTTTGGGACGTCTCTTTATTAACACATACTACAGACAACACGAATAATACCCACGAACAATACAATCCCCACTGTTCACTATTCATCATTATTTGTATTAACAAATTTGAATTTTAAAAAAATTGAACCACTTGAAAATGATTGCACAATTCATGATTACGTGCTGTTAGATTGAATCTTCTGTTTTAACTTAGCATCAGAACACAATGTTAACATTTCTGGTATGCAACATTACGGTTTGATATATTCCTAATGGGTTCATAACAAGAGATAGATATTTTGAATACTTTTGAAAAATGAATTTATATCAGAAAATAGTCGTTTTGACCTATAGTGCAGTGGTCCGACAAAATCGACACATATCAATTCCAACGGTGCGTTTGCTATTTTTGTTAGCATGTTCCCTGCTTCCGCTTGTTGTGAAATTTTGTATCTCTGGCAATTATCGCATGATCGTACGAATTTGGTCACATCCCTACTTAGTATGCCTAGGTGTCCGGCCGTTGGGTTTGAATGGTTCTCTTCTAGCACCCGGATGCGTTCGTGTTTTGGTACACATAACTTCCATGCTTGCTTATCTTCGTCGGTGTGGTTAGTTATGTGCCTATAAAGTCTTTTATGATTTATGATGAAGTCGGGTATTTCTTTCGGGTTTGTTTGTTCTGGTTTCCACTTTCCTTGCTACCAAGCGCATTCTACGACGGTCGAAATTCTGACTTCTTCGCGTGGTAAGCGGGATAAACCATCCGCCACTGCATTCAACTCCCCTTTCCGATACCGAATCTCAAATGTAAACGGTTGCAATCCCAACGCCCATCTTGCCATTCGGCCGGATGGGCTTTCGATTAAATTGAGCCATCTCAGCGCTTGGTGGTCTGTGACTACTATGAACTTGTACCCCTTCAGGTACATTCTCATTTTGTGAATGCTCCAGTAGATGGCCAAGCATTCCTTTTCCGTAGCGGTGTATCGTGTTACTTCGCTTTTTAGCTTGCGACTTGCATTTGCGATCACGTGCTCTCCATCCGCATCTTCTTGCGTCAATACAGGCCCGATTAAACAGTCACTTGCGTCGGCTTGCAGAATGAACTGTTTACTGAAGTCCGGGCATGTCAGAACTGGTGCTTCTGTTAGGCACAGTTTGAGGTCGTTGAACGTCTTTTGATGGGTTTCGTCCCAGGAAAATTGTTGGCCTTTTTTGAGCCAGTTTTTTAGCACCTTTGCTCGTTCGGTAAAGACCGGCACGAATCTTCGGTACCAATTTGCTAGCCCCAAGAAGCTGTGTCATTGGAGCAGCTAATTCTTGTACCGCCGCAGTTTTATTTGGATCCGTGTGAATTCCGTCTTTACTAACCATGTGTCCTAGATACTTCAGCTTCCTCTGGAAGAAGTGGCATTTCTTTTCATTAATCCGCAGATTTGCCCTTCTCAGCCGCTCCAAGACTTCTTCTTCTTTGTCCGCCCGATCACGACTATGTCGTCCAGGTATAAGAAGGCAAACGGTTCCGATACCGGTCCAATTACTGCATCCAAGGCTCTCTGGAAAGTTGCTGGAGCTGTCGTAAGTCCGAATGGCATTACTTTCCATTGAAACAATCCTCGCCCCCAATCCTCCATCGGTATCTGCCAGTACCCTGACTTCAGGTCTAGGGTGTTAATATATTTTGCCTCCATGAGTTGGTTTAGTATGAAGTCCATCCTGGGCATTGGGTATGCGCCTTTTTCCGTTTTCTCGTTAAGTAACCTGTAGTCCTCACAGAGTCTCCATTGATCCGTTTCTTTTTTGTTCACTAAGACCACTGTTGCGCTGTATGGACTTCGTGATGGTTCTATGAGGTCCTGTCTATTTAATTCGTCTATTTCCCGATTTATTATTTCCATTTGTGCCGGGTTGTGAGGGTAATATCTCTGTTTGATGGGACTGTCGTCTTATAAGTATTCTGTGTGTTATGTTGCTTACTCCTTCCAGTGTTTTTTTGAATTTTTGTACTTCTGACGAAATCCATTCCTCCAGTTCTTCGTCCACTGGCTCAGGCTGTGTGCGGCTTACATGTTCTTCCGTCTGTACCGGGATGGGTGCCTCGCCGATCCCTATTGATGATTTCCCGTACGTTATTGTTGTGCCTGTGCTTTATAGAAAATCCATTCCTAGTATCGGGTTGTCTGGTACTCCGGTCATTATAAGAAATGCTTGCTTGGACGCTCGTCCTCCTAGTTCCACTGTGGTTTCGAATCTACGTGTTGTTCTGTGCGTGCTCCCATCCGCCAGTTCTATTAATCGCCTTTCGTCTCCTTCGGCTTGTAGTTTCCTTGCCGTCTCATCGTTGATCATGCATCTTGAGACCCCTGGGAGCCGGGCCCCGGGAGCTTGACGGGTGTCTCCAGTTTCCGCTGCTCTGTGTACGTTCCGAATCTCATAAATTTCCTTAGATTTTGTACATATTCCCTCACTGTCTCCGTCTCCGTTTGCTATCGGTCTGTCATCTGCTTCCCGAGTTCCTACCTGGGTGATATGAAGTTCTCCTTGAGTCCTTCCTTAACTTCCTCCCATGTAGTTACGGGCGCTGGCTTTGTATGCCACCAATCCAGTGCGCTTTCCTCCAATATTATTGGCATTGCGAACACCAAGTGGTCGTATTCTACTCCGTGTGTCTCTGCTAGCTCCTCCATCCTGCCCAGGAACTCCAGCAGATCTCCTTTGCCCGTGTATGTCGTGTCCCGTTTCCGTATCCTCTCTATTATCGCCACTGCTTCTGGTGATCCCTTACGTATCTGCTTCGGAAACAGTGCTTTTTTCCTTCCTGATCTGGTCTCTCCTTGAGCTTCCTCCGTTGTGATTTGTATCTGTGCACATTTCTATGGCGATTGTTGCCTTAGGCTCCTTTTGGTTTGAGGCTGGATTGCTGCTAGCTGTTCCTGTCTTTCTTGAATATTTGAACGAATTGTGAATGTATCAATTGAATTGTATCAATTGCTTCCTTAGGATTTCCACTTCTTCGAGTTTCTCCAATCCGAATTCCTCGCAGTAGCCTTACAGCTCTGCTTTCGTTGCTTGGTTAATTCACTGCTTTACCATCTTGACCACTTTTGAGATACTATTATGCTACCACAACCTGCTAACAGAATTTGTTGGTTTCTGGGTGTGGTAACTATAATGAGTGATCTCGGGTTCAAGAAGAAGGCGTAGGTTTAAGCAGTATAACAAATCTTTATTATTCTTAAGTTTACAAAAGTGACGTTAGATGTGTGGGTCTCCGGTAGGGTCCTCCTTCGGGGTCTTCCTTCTAGCTTGGTTACTCGGCCGCCTGTGGCTGTTTGCTGCGTGCGTCGTCGTCGTCGTTTGTCATCGGACCCGGCGGGAAAGGCCGAGAAAGGCCGAGAAGTACTCCCGAGGTGAGGACGGAGTGGACTACGGGAGCCAGGCGTAGGACACACCCTGTGAGAAGAATCGTTGCAGAGGTAAACACTCTGTAATGAGAAGATTTGTTGCAGAGGTAAACAAACTCTGGAAAGAAGAATCGTTGCAGAGCTAAACACTTTTTGAGGAGAAGAATCGTTGCAGAGGTAAACACTCTCTGATGAGAAGATTTGTTTCAGAGGTAAGCACTCTCTGGAAAGAAGAATCGTTGTAGAGGTAAACACTCTCTAATTAGAAGATTTGTTGCAGAGGTAATCACACTCTGGAAAGAAGAATCGTTGCAGAGCTAAACACTCTCTGAGGAGAAGAATCGTAGCTGAGGTAAACACTCTCTTATACCTCTCTAAATACTCTCTGAGGAGAAGAATCGTTGCAGAGGTAAACACTCTCTGAAGAGAAGAATCATTGCAGAGGTAAACACTCACTGAGAAGAAGAACCGTCGCAGAGGTAAACACTCTCTGAGGAGAAGAATCGTTGCAGAGGTAAACACTCACTGAGCAGAAGAATCGTTGCAGAGGTAAACACTCTCTGAGGAGAAGAATCGATGCAGAGGTAAACACTCTCTGAGGATATGATGATCAGAGGTATACACTCTCTGAGTTTAGGAGGATCCAGAGGTAAACCGTCTCAAAGGTTAGGCGGTTCCAGAGGTAAGCACTCTCTGAGGTTGGGATGATCCAGAGATAAACACTCTCTGAGGCTTAGGAGGTTAGGGTGGGGAAATTTATTAAGTGGGCAAGTGAAAAAGCAGAGCTGTACCTTTTGCACCAGCGCCGCTGTCAAATATTAAGATGTTAATTTCAGGGCTGTTCCGTGAGGGACTACCCAGTTGGCGACTCCGGATGGACTGCCCCGATACGAGCTGGCGATGCTCCTTTTATTCCCGAAAGTCAGTTGTTGGTCCGCGGATTTGGGACTAGCGCGTGCCCTGGATCGTAACGACTTCTGGGTCCCAGCTGATAGTGTGCCAACAAATAATATTCATACTTCAATAATATTTAAATAATACTTCCATAATACTAAATTGTGGCGCCGGCGCCGTTGCGTATGGTACTGGGCGTCACAACCTGCACGTATGTTCACACAAAAATTGAAATCCTTACTTAACTTTATTGTTAAATATTCAGAGAGAGGTTTGCCTCATGTCCACATTTTAATTTGGCTTCAAGATAAAATCCGTCCAGAAGAAATTGATCAAATATTTCCAGCCGAAATTCAACACCCATAGGTTAGGTTAGGTTACAGCGGCTGCTAGACTCACTGGGAGCCCAGCACACTTAGGCCGTTTCCGGCCCGTTGTGATACCGCGGGGGAATCTACCCCTTCTCGCATTGCGAGACCTAAGGTCAACAGTTGTCCCAGCCTGCAGCTTTTATGAAGTTAGCTATCTTCCTG
>JAWNKY010002151.1:0-16507 GCA_035041765.1 Drosophila algonquin | reverse complement strand
GTGAAGCGGGAGTAGCAGAGGCTCTCATTATCCATTCATATTCTGTTAATTAGCGTTGCCAGAGCAATCATATCACAATTTAAAAAAAAGCTGTGTTACGAAAATATTTATCCCCATGCCCAGACAATTAAACAGTGAACTCTCACTTCAAATTAACAGGTGGTGGTATTGCCAGCCGTATTACTAAAGGACAATACAAAAAAGACCAAAAATCGGTCTTTGATATAACAGAGTGGCTTCACCGACCAAATTCAAACAATACACCGCAATCGGCAATTATTTTTGAGTGCGAATAAATGAATTGAAGTCCAATAAACCACTGGCTTTACTCACTACCGCGCTCTCCACATGAGACCTACATATAATGACGACGATGCTTAATGGCAATTGGCATCGGCCCAAGCCTCGACTCGTTAGGGGACGGATGGGGAGTCAAGTCTTTTGTTCATGCTATAGAAGTTTTTATGGTTTCCAATTTTTTATATATTTGTACTGCCTTACCAGCTTTCAACCATCGACAGATTGCGCAACAGATCAAGCAAAAAAACTGAATAAACTGGAACCAGCCAGGACTCTAATCGACAGCGCAAATAAAGATATCGTCATATCCCGTTCCAGGATCAAATCAAAAAATGTAAATTTACACAATGCCTCCGCATTGGCATTCATGTGCTTCTCTTTTTAGCTTCATCGCCATGAGAATCTATTCTTAACTTCTGTTCTGCATACGAGAAAGCTTAAAATTATCCTAAACATGCAAAGTGCTGTGGGATCCCTGACTCACGTATAATCTTCTGGAATTATCCATGTGGCTCTAAGTAAATTGAAATTGCCTCAAGCCTCTCTCTTTAAGTGCACTTTGGTGTTTCATGAGAACAATTTTCAAAAATATATATGTACATACTACATACATTTTCTGAAAATTGCTGCCTTGTGTGTAATAAACATTTAATTTATTTACTTTCTCCATTACAGAGTTTGGCGCTCATAGTTGATGGCTGATGGCTTGAGGAAACTCTATCCTTTGAGAGTGGGTTTCAAATGTGCAATGAAATGAAAGATTTTCTGTCTGAATTTGGAATTTCACCGGTTCATAGATATATGAACAATTCGTTTTATTTACTGCACGACATTGAAGCATGAAAAATATAATTCAGACGCGAAAGAACTATCTTCCAGACAGTCCTGTCATGTTTACTCCTTTTTTTCTTCTTGGGAATTCTCGTGTATCAACAGCTACGTGTCATTTCAACTTTCCAGATGATCTCACTGAGGAATACGAGGATGCATAGAGGACTAAGCATGAATGCATTATGTATTGCATGCAACCTACAGGATGAAAGAGTTAAAATAACATGACAAAAGACTGTCTTCAATGAGAATAAATATGAATTGCAAACGGCGCGTACCTTCAGCATAAAGGAAATCATATTTTGATTTGAACTATAACCTACAATGCCAAAATGTACCACAATCTTTAAACAAATGAAAAAAAGTCTGTCTATTTTATAGATTACCACGAATCACATACTGCAGATACAGCCACATCACATCAAATTTCTAGTACCAAATAAAAATTAATTTGTGGCAAATTATTCGCAGTTTAATTCTGGATAATTGTTTGACTATCATCCCCAATGAAAACATTCCTTTAAAATATGTGTCCACAGCTAAACAAAAACAAATTGTCATGGCTCAAGAGCCCACAAATCACACGGCGAAATTTGAAAATTTAATTAAAACTAACGATTTGGAGTACAAAAACAACTGTTCCACAAAGACCCACTCCTAACCTTTTCCTCCCACACAGGTTGTGTGGCAGCAGTGTATCAGGTTCATCATGTGACCTCATTCGCATTTTGGTCAGAATTCTCAATTAGTTGTTCCCTGGTCGGTTTTTGTTTGTTGTTTGTGGGCTGGGGCTGTGGCTGTTTCTGCAGTGTATCATTTTTATACCCGGTACTCGAAGAGTAAAAGGGTATATTAGATTTGTGGTGATAACGGATGTGTCTAACGCCCAGAAGGAAGCGTTTCCGACCCCATAAAGTATATATATTCTTGATTAGCATCAGTAGCCGAGTCGATATAGCCATGTCTGTCCGTCCATCCGTTTGTCCGTCCGTCCGTCCTCATTAGCGCCTATATCTCAAAGACTATTAAGGCTAGAGCAACCAAATGTTGTATTCAGTCTCCTGTGTTATCACACTACTCCAAGTGTATTTCAAAATTTCGCCCCGTCCTTTTCCGCCCGTACAAAGGACGAAAATCTGTGGCATACACAGTTTTAAAGATTCGGGGAAACTAAAAATGCAGAATCATAGAGGATAACTATTTCTATCAGAGTGTTGAATAATAATCAGATCTGATTATTAAAATAGCCACAATGAAGAAAACCATTTCGAAAGTCATCGTTCCCTCTCGCTCTCTCTCACACGCGACCCTGTTTTGCCTATTCGTCCAAATGAGCGCCTAGTTCTTAGAGACTATAAGAGCAAGAGCAACCAAACTTTCTATCCAAACTTCTGTGAAAATTTCAAAATTTTTCTCCTTCCGAAAATCTGTGGAATCCACAATTTCTAAGATAAATGAAAACCAAAAACGCAGAATCATGGAAAATTACCATATCTACCAGATTGCCGAATCTTGATCAGGTCGGATCAATATTATGGACAGAAGGAACAAAAATAAAATTTCAGTGGCTATGCCCTCTCTCTCTCTGTCCTAAGCACTTGTACGTCTCAAATATGTAGTTATACATGTCATGTAAAAATATAGAAGCAGATGTAAAAATGTACTTCATTTTTTGAAATATTATTTTTTGCCCAAAACTTAATTTGTCCCTTTTGCGAACATATGATAAATTGTATAAATCGTAAGCTCATATATGTATGTATGTATGTATATACTGACTGAGTACCGGGTATAAAGTAGAGCCGCGGCCTTTGCCGCGGCTCACAACGTTCCCCCTCGTTGTTTCTGTTTTCTTGCATTGTGGTTTAATTAGTGGTTGAGCTAGTGAGTGGCTCCGTCTGCAGTCTTTCGCTTAGTGTACGCTCATTTGCTACCTGTATTGTCAACATTTTGGCTCTAAGGGATTCGCTGTTCTAATTTCTTTTGATTAGGTTTTGTTTCGCTTTCGATTCGGTATTCTTTTAATTTGGCGACAATGCAACCAATTTCACTCTTTGTATCATCCTATATCTTGTGAGCCTTATGTAGCTAGCTTGTTTTCAAATGCGTGTACTTTCTCCTTGAACTCGTATTGTGTTCATTTGATTTTCGCCAACTGTCGATGTCGGTGGGGGGGCACCATGAAACATAGCCAGCAAAAGTGGGCGGTTGTAACGGCTACTATCTGTCGCCGTATTGCTGAAGGACTCTGAATCGACAACTGCATTTCCATGCATTCAGGGCATGCCTTTTGTGGTGAGTGAAAACACTTTGAAATTCTGGTGTTTTGGAGGGCAGAGCAAACCTGGCCATTGTGCAGTTGTAAAGCAATTTGGATAAAGATCTGTTGAGTGTGGGGCAATTAGGGATCTATCGCCACACCTGAGAACCGGCCAATTAGCGCTGTTTATGCTCACGCAATTAACAGACCTTTTAATGTCTTTTTACACACGCGCTCTCATTGTCAACCTTTGGAGGCACGCGCTGTGTACCACATGAGGCTGCAGAACACTCTCGAGATGGGCAAACAATATCTGAATGAGTAATTGACGTTTTAATAAGTGCTGTCTGACGGGTAACAGACGCCACGCGCTTTCTGTCGCACACGGAACACCGCATGCTCGTACTCATACACCAAGCCTCATATCGCTCAAGCCTCAGTCCAAGGTCACAACCTGACAGTCGGAGAATATGGACGCGCATCCTCACATATGGATGTGAATGTGTACAACCACAATTGTATATCTTGACAATGTCAGCTGGCGTTACTGGCAAATGAAATTAAAATACGCAACATAAAAGCTGGGTATATGCATACCCATTGCTCCTCTGGCACACATCGCGTATGCGTATACGTAATTTAAGAATATTCATGTTTGTAGTGTCTCCGTTTTAATTGATTTAGAACGCTGGCTATTATTGTTTAGTTCATATATATCGTTAGTGGCATTTATTCGTTCAATTCAGTTTGGCTGTATGCTATTTGTACGTTTATGCTTAATTAAGCTTTGTATTCGTTGAGATTCTGGCAGCGACTTCCTATGGTGAGGCGCTTCCTTCTTCTCACGTTGCAATTGACTATCGAGTATATCGAGGCAGGGACTTTGCCGCTCCGCTATCAATACCACATCCTAAAAGTTGATGCACTGTTGATAATGCTGCGCTTTAATAATTACAATCACAAACTTCCTTCCACCAATATTTGCGAAATTTCCACAAACATCATTGCAAATATTTGCATAATGCAGTACTGACAAAATTTTCATGTTAATGAGCCCCAAAACAAATTCAAAATAATTTGCCAAAAGACGCCAGTAAAATTTTTTGGCAATTGCATGCAACGCAATCAACATCAACTTATTGGCAGAGCAGCACGTAATCGAATCGTATCTAAATCAAGGGAAAATTATAAGCGCATTGGTTCAGTTTGTACTCACACATATCCGTAAGTTAGAACGCGTTTGCCAGAGAGACAACAAATATATATGTATGTATATAGATACTTATTTGAGCTGCAAACGTGAGCAACTAGACAAATAAGCTGGTTTTGAAATCATAGATGCAGACTTCTATGAGTGTACAGATTCCTCGTCGCTCTTCAGTTAACTCATATTGAAACCATCATTTGTTGTTTGTACGGTGGCTATGGGTAGACTCCTTCGCCTCCATTTCAATTATTATTGTTTTATTTTTTTTGTATGGCACGATGGTACGAATACCCCCACGCTGGCTGACAGTGCGAACTATTTACACGCTAGATTAAAATTCAGGAATTTTTCTTAATTGGAGCACGGGACAAAATTTCCACTCTAGAAACAACAAAATAAAAGCGCTGGAAAAGAATCATTGTGTCATGTGGTTGGCTTCTTTCGGGGAAAACAAAAATATTCTAAAATTAGTTTCAGACAAATAAGCAGTCTGGAATATGTGTATAAATAAATATATGTATTTTAGCATGAATTGGCTATTTCGTATGGGATAAAGATGATGGCTTGGAGAAAATAGAAATGGGATCTGAAATTTTTTAGAATGTTAAATATTCGCAATATAAATTAAAGTTTAAAACATTCCAATACCCAAGACAATTTTGTGCAATTCTTGTGCAACGCCTGCAAGACACAAGACAGATATATGTATGCCTGCGATTCTTCTTGTTCTCTTTTTCCATTTCCCTACCACAGTCGTCGATGTCATCGATAAACGCTAATACTCCATATCAGTGTTGTCAATGGCCCCATCGTGATTCGCAGTTGTCTTCACAAATGCCTCTAGTTTGTTGTCTGGAGCCACTTCCACGCCCAGCTCCACAGGTGACACACATACTCATGGGGGAAGGTAACTCTATCAACGAATTTTTGGTGGAGCTCAGATAAAATATTTAAGAGGTGCATAAAATTATAGGATTTTGGCAAATGGCATCGAAATTCTACTGAAATCTTAATAAGTGCCAGAAAATGAGGAAAACAACATCTGTTTTCACTGCACATAGACCCATATCCCTCGTCGCGGACACCGTTGTGTACGCATTCAATAACAAACAGATTTCAACCAAAAAATTGCTCTAAAATCAAACATCAATAACAGTAAAATGAGGTAATTTAAACGCCTCGGGCGAATCATTCTCTGTGCATTTTCAGGGAAAATTGCAACAAATCAACTCTTCTGGAATGCACTTTCATAATTATGATAGAATGATATGCCAGTATTGGCCATCATTTCAGTTCATTCAAGTCTCAAAAAAGATGCATTTCTTCTTTATTTCCTGGAATAATTATTCTTGCAACCTCTAGTTTCTGTCAAGTTTTGAGTGTGAAATATTTATGAATAATTCTGTTCCTGCAGATATGCAGAAAAAGAGACGAAAAGCAAGAGAATATTTGATCAAAACGAAATTGCTAATTTTTCCCCAGGCAAAAACTTTCGAGCAACCTTCGACATGGTCTGGCTTAAATTGTGTTTATTGGTTCTAACACAAATTGATTGCCCAAATTGCATTTCGAAATAATGCAAAGTCTTGACTTGGATAAGGCATACGAGCAGACAGCAATCGGCAAACAGGGTACGGCGTAGGAAGAGCGTACACAAATTTACCTACTGCAGCATGGAAATCCAGTATGTGACTCAGAGGACCTCGACCTACTCCAGAAGCCTCTGGCATTGTCAGCGGCCCTTGGATTTTTGCCATTTCCGCTGCAAGTATCAGTCGGATATTGAGGAGGAATGTGATGAGGAACAGGACTAACCCGTGTACAAACAGACACACAGCCTAAGACAAAGTTACAGACATGGCCTCGTATTTATTTATTTATTTCATTCGGAAAACTCGAGCGAAACAGAGCTTTCGAACTTTCCAGCTCGGACAGCAGCGTAGCAAAAGTCGAAAATGTTCATTAAAATGCAATTGAACTTTGTCAAAGACACATGACGAGTGAAGGGTTTAGTGCCCCAAATAACATGCATCGAGGCTGAAACTTCATTAGGACTCCATCTGTACCATGTGTCAAGTACTACGCATATGTAACGGGCGACACACTCAAGTAAAAACCAAAACAACGATAATTGAGGCCGGCATAGTGTCCATCAGTAAAGTGATATGGAGCAGGCAAACGTTATATCTAACCGATGGCACACTTTTATGGCTGCAAACAGATAGTACGAGTACTCATGAAGTACGAGTACTCATGAATCTCAGTAATAAAAAGTTAGAAACTATTGGGAATTTCACTTGTGACTCAATAAAAGTATATACAAAAAAAAATATCGAAAATAAAATAAATCAAAATCAATGTTCTCCCTAAAACAGAGCGTTGAAATATTACCTTTTTGGGAAGTATTCCAAGTGAACTTAAGTACGTGAATGTCATTAAAAAATTGTCTTTAAATTAGAAAGGGTTTTCCCTATTAGCTCTAATTTAATGTCCAAAATAATTGTGAACTTATGCACATTTTCCCATTTACTGTATCTATTTCCTTATTTTTCCGTGGTAAGTGTGAGTATTTGTGAGTATTTTTCCACAGAAAGACTGCCTGATTCATAAACAAACACTAGTCCGATCAGATACTTCTTCTGTAGAAGCTGTCAGAGTTAATTGACAGATGGGATCGCAATTGGAATCTTCGGTATTATATGGTACATAAATAGAACTGTTTAATTATTGGCACATTATAATACCCACTTATATGATTCAGGACGAACAAGCACATGGCACTGTCTCCGCTTATTTTTTCACTCAGTGATTTCATTCTTTCCGTGTATTTGCGCACAAAACAAATACTTCATACCATGTTACATCTCTCTCTCTCTGAACAGCACTACGAAATTCTTATAGCACAGATTCACCAGTATCGAGAGGGCCAGTAGTACGTGCAATGGCGGCTGTGTGGACAATGTCCACCAGATGCTCGAGCAGGACTGGCAGATACGGCTCCTCCCAGGCGATGTGTATGCCATAGGTTAGGTCCTGCAGCAGAACCAACAGGCAATAGACTCGCTCCTTGCGCTTCGTTTTTTTCAATAGAAAACTTAACAGCGGCACAAAGCAGTACTTCTCGACAATAGCCCCACGCGCCTCCAGATTCCGGCTGCAGTGCTGCACCAGCTCCACGCATGCCCACAGCACGTCGCACTCACTGTCAAGCGCACTCATCAGAGCATGCAGATCCATAAAGAACTTGGCCAGCTCCAGGTTTCCGGGAGTCGGGGCATAATAATGCGGCTGCACTTTCGTTCCCAGCAGCGCGATGCTGCGGTGCAGATAAACCAGTGACTCCTTGGACTTTAGCTGGTGGTAGGTGGCTGCCTGGCTGCTGAATTCTCGCATATAGCCAATGGCCTCCACCTCTCTTGCGTCCTGGTGGGTCAGCGTTGAGTGCTGCTGCTGCGGCGACTCGTTGCCGTTGTTGTTGTGGATGGTGCTGCTGCCATTGCTGTTACTGGCGACTGACAATATATTAGGCCGCAGACTATGGTCGGATATCTGTACGGGCGCTGGACAGCCTGGCCAACAGCACTCGAAGGACCGAACTAGTTTAAAAAAAAAATGTATTTGTTACTGTGAGATGTTTTTCCTTGTGCTGTGTTCTGTCAATCTAAACGTCTTGGGCGAATTAAATTCGTCGAAATTTCTCGCCCATCTACCCACTCGTAGGCTTGGTGAAACGAGTTGTCTAGTTTCGGGCATTGCGAAACCCTTTTGCACATAACTGTAAAATAAACGACTTGAAATCCATCATTTTTTTTGCCAATTTTCTTATATGCCGGGATATACTGTAGGCTAGGCAACAAGTAGCAGATGGATTCAACGGGTTGACTCCCGTTGACGGTTCAGCTTAATATATTTTGTATTTTTATTGTACCGTTGAAGAGCAACTGATAGACCGAAAAGGTCTATACATCTATCTCATACAAAATATAAACAATAAGGTATGCTCTGATCTTTGAATTTTTGTGTCTGTCTAATGAGTTTATGTATTCAAAAGCATCTTTCGAATACAGCTTGGGCAGATCTTGGGACGTTGCTGAGAATTCTGGCTGTACTTGACACGGGCGGTACCCGAATTGCGATTCTTCGTGCTCGAGTGATTTCCAGTGCGGAATGCCCTGGGAGCAGAAAGTTTGTTTACGACTAGAAATATGATCTTCATCGTAGACGTTTTCTTCATTCTTTGTTAGGGTATAAACACGTACCCTTTGGGAATTTTTTTTTTGTTCCGTGATCATATATTTATTTATTTAGGTCTCTTTTTGTTTTCAGTCATAGTTTGACAAAATGTATACATTTCAGGCAAATTCAACGCGACGAATTGCTTTTCCCACCTTTTTTTAATCAAGATATTTATTATAGATATTTTATTTTTAAGTTTTAACTACATATTATTATCAATATGTTAATGAGGGATAAAGTGCGCTAAAAATTCATTTTTCCTGATATATCATATATGTATATTTCAAGTGGAAAAATAGAGAATAGTTTTCAAATTGGTGCCAAATTAATAAAACTAAATTTCTTCCATAGAATCGAAGACTCTCTACCTCTTTCCTTCCTTCGTGGCTCATTCTCTTCTTTGAATCCCGATTTACGATCCAAGTGTCTGATCAATAGCTAGTAAATTACTAATCCTTAAATCATGTCAAGTAGAGGACTGAACAGAAAAAGATAACTAAAAAAAATAACTTGGCAACCGCCGATATATTCACGGACAGAATTCAGCACAGCTCCTGTTTACCGTTATTTGTTGGCGGGGTATTGCGTTGTGGCGATTTCTCTGCCGCGGTGATCCCTCTGATGAACGGCAGAGAGCGTTCTCCCGTTATTCATTGGCGGGGTTCTGTGTTAAAGATGCCTGTCGGTGACGTCTGTCAGTGATGCTCGTTACGGTTCCCGTGAACCGCCCCCACGGTCACGATTCCCGCATTAATAACTCGCATATGTTTTGGATTCTTACCATCTATTTCTTAACCTAATATGATGAATTGAGAATACTACAAACTAGGGAAAACAAAAGAAGTAATAAAAATTATAATAACGAAATATTCAGTAAATAAGTAAATAAATAAATAAGTAAATAATATAAGTAAACAATTTCTTTGTTGGTCTTCCCTGTTTTTCAGGTTAATACTTGGAGTTCTCCATCTTCTGAAATGAATGGGATGTGAAGGTAATGGGGCATGTCTTTGTTTAGTTTATGCCACAAATCACGGGACAACATCTGACTTCCTATACAGAGTAACTGAGCAATTCCGTTGTTCGGCAAAAACGAAGGCGACCGCTGACAGCTGACGGCCCAAAGACAGGCAAACGTTTTTCCTCCGCCAGTGCTTTTCCCGCCTAACAATCTGATCAACTTGGGGAATATTTTTCCCCTACTTACGCACTTGACACTTGGCCCCAGTTTGGGGTAGGTGGTTGGGTAGCAGTGACATTCATAGTACTTGCGCTCTGCCACATAAAACATTTAAGGCGGAATATTCGCCGAATGGAGCATTCAAATAAAACCAAGAAGAAATACGCCGACAACTTCCTGGCGAGCTAAGCACTTGTTTTGCCTTGAAGTTCTTTGTGGCACTTTCGAGCTGGAAAGCTTCCGCATTAAGATAACATAACAACGAGCCGGTCCAGAGAGTGCTGCTATCCTTTGTGCATACTTAGTTCTCAAATACAAGTTCCACTTATTATTTCCTTCTTGGCTGCTGCAATTGCCAGCCAGCACACAGAGCGAAACGCCAAAAAAACACAGAGAAATCCAGATCGAATTTTGATAAAAAAGTATACAAAGTTTACAAAAATAGGGTTTAAATAAAAGGATTCTAAGAAAAAGTCACAGAAAGAGTCACAAGTACCCATTTTAAAACCATTTTTTATCTCCCCCTAATTGCACCTATTCAGATTTTAAACTCTATTAAGTATGCAAATATTGGCTTAGAACTCTTTTTCTCTCATTACTACATGGACGCATATGGAATTTTCATTTTAACTGTATGGATTTTGTGGAAAAGGGGCAACCAACAAATGTTAACTTTTATTTATAGTTCAAAAAAATGTCAGAGGTTGTAGCGCTGCGTTTTTTCTGTTTTTTATTTATCTGCTGTAAGGCGGTTGAGGGTGTAATAACAAACAACGACGCCAGAAGTCGTTTCCATTTTTTCGGCTCGTGATGTCTGTGACTTTTTCTGGGTCGGTCGTTGGGTCTGCCATTCAGCCAAAAAATGAGAGCAATGTTTCAAAAGCGGGAACGTTTGTTTACTCTGCATAGACCAGAACCGGAAAACCCAAAGCCACCGCCAAACCCATCCATTGACATTGCCTTTCTCAGGAACTGTCGGTCCGTGTTGCTGAAAGTGCCTCTGGGCTTATCCCTGGTCTCTTCCTATCCCAGATACTATCTTCAGGTCCTACTTTTGTCTCCGTATCTGCTGCGTTGCCAAAAATCGATGTGGTTTTCCCCCAAACTGCGGGAACATGCCTTCTACCCTACGTTGGCCTTGCTGCTTTTTTCCCCTGATCGTCCATTGGATAAACGTTCGTTATTTAATTAAAACTTGCAATTAGTAAATGAAGTTTTTTCTCTGTCCTTTTTTTGTTTCATTAGTGCCGTTTGACAAAGGCTTTTGAGGTATCGCAATGTATGGCTTCGGTGTTATTAATAAAAAGAAAACCCATTAAAGGGTTACCCAAGGAAAGCTATCTCGGGAATCCAATGCATGGATGACTAAAGCTATGTGTAAAAAAATTGCTAATTAATATTTTTATATTTCCAGCAGCATCCAGCAATTAATAATCCACTTGTGTTGTGTATATTAAAAAGAGTTCATGGGTTAATTATAGTACATTATAATTGAATTTTAATTTTCACATTTTGTATGAAATTAGTTAATTGAAAATTTGAATTTTCAATAAAACATACAGCTGCGGTCATGTACATATGTATATACATACAAGACATCAAAAAAAACAAAGAATAATTTTAAAAATTATTTGTGAACAATGTCCATATGTTGCATGTAAAATAAATATACATTTTTGGAAAATCGCTTTGTATAAATAATCTTTGTTTATCTCCGTGTGCTGCAGGTTACTATATTTTAAATATCTAAGTGTTTCCAGTTCTATAATAAAAAAGTTCCAGGCGAAAGATTAGTGTCGGTGCGTTTTAAACAATAGATTTAAATCGTATGATATTCTGAATAAAAGCTGAAGAGTGTTACTAGAGTTCTTCAAACTAATCTGCGCTTTTTCATGATTTTAATGTGATTTCAATTGGCACCGAAAGTCTTGCTAAATTAAACACATTAATTAGATTTGATTCTCATATAATGGGCATCCAGCACCTGTTTAAAAATACGTACATACATATATTCAATCTGAAATATTCCTAGCTTTAATTAGTCATGTGGGCCACATATGAGCTATCGATTAGTATTATCAAAAATTTTCATTTCACTTTGCTAAAGGTTCAATAAGCGTGTGACAACAACAAAATTTATTTGTTTTTCTATAGGATAAATATTTGAGAGAGGAAAATATAAATAATTTTGGACAATGAAGTTTTAATATCCTTTAGAGGTTAAATATATAACAAAAAAAAGTAGTGTAAAAAAACCTAAAACCTTTCTTAGTCTCACATTGTTTATTTATGTGATTTTTAAAAGAATGTTTTACTTCGAATCCATTCATAAGGTTTGCGGATCAGAGTACAAGCTCCAATCCCTACTCTCAATTAAAATCTCCAATCTTTTTACATATTAAAACCTTAGAAGACTATAACCTATCATACCTTTTTTAGAGAATACATTCAAATGCGAGCACACGACGGAACCAATCTTCAAAATGCGTGGCTGATATAATGGTTTCTGTAATTTCCGTGACTTGTTGACAATGAAGACAATGTAACTTTGACAGCATGTCAAATATTCATCTACATACAAGTACACGTATACAGGAATATATATAATACATATTCGCATGCCACTTGCAACTGCAACTGAGCAACGTGCACAAACATATTCCTCTCGAAAATTATGCAATAGAACACTGAAATGGAAGCTAACAAGTGAAATGGCACATAAAAAGGGAGAAAATAGTACATATCGTAATAAATCGAAATAAATTGTGGTCAGCTTTTGCAACAGACATACAGACATATTGATTGTTAATATTTGTTGACAGACAACAGAACATTGTTTTTAACTTAACTTCAGCGAAGCAGAAAAGCAGATAACCATATCACAGGTGAAAATGTACAGCTTTCTTTTGGATTCAGGGGAAAAATTAAGGAGATCTTCAACTTAATGATGGATCACAATGCAAACAGGGTGCATTGAGGCTCAACTAATGATATGAAAGAATAACTGAAAAAACGACTCTTACAAGCCAAGTCACAAATGACTTTCTGACTTTCATACAGGGACTCGCATCTCCACAATAGATTTATTGTATTGACAGTCCTTTTGGAATTTGAAGGTTTTTCATGTCCCTAGTCCCTTTCCGGCTACAACTGTAACGGCATTCCCTGTGACAGACATCTGAGTGGAAAGCCTTAACCTACCACACAACACATTGAATATCCCACAGGAAATGTGCGTGACTTTCACTTTTTCAGCCAACACAATGCCGTCAAAGGATGCCATTTTCATTTCTCCTTTTCCATTACCAAAAATACACAATTTTTTTGGGGCCGGTCACAGTTCATACGGATTTAAGCTGTCATGGGACACAAAGAGGTTTGTGTGACGTTGCGATCTGAATTGTCAAATTTCTGGCGATCCGGCACTTAACAGCTGTCGGCAGAGTTAAGCTTAAAACTTTTTGGAAAACTTTGCCACAGGCCAACCAATTTTTCATTAGGTTAAGAGTGCTTTACCATTTGGACCGATGAAAACAAACTCGAATTTGGCACGTGCTACTGGCGCACTAAGCCAAACCATGAGCTTCGTGGCTGAGTATAAAATTAAAATTGAATTTTTACCTCTATTCAGGTCAACACAGACACAAGCACACACGCATACACCTATAGTAGCAACTGGTAGGCCGGATCCGACCAAAATACATACAAATAACGGACGGAGAGTGTGTCAACACAATCAGCATTATAACTGCTAAGGCTTACCATAAAAGTGGATTAAATGTAACATGTGTGAAGAACCCTGGCGGGTTCTTAAGCCCCCTCCTCAAGAGGGACGCGAATTGCTCCCTGTGCCATGGGTTTTGGCCCCACATCATGACCCTTCCAAATCCCATTGGATACGGTCAAGTCAATACCTAATGACTTTGGTTACATGCCAATTTGGGAAGGACAAATGACAGCCAGGTTCTAGCAATGTCGGCTCAGAAGATTATGTTAGAAGTTTATCCATGCTCAACCTTTTGTATGCATAAATGGGGCGCCAAGGAATGGCCTGCGCTTGGGACTGTGTGTTGTAGCCAATTAAATGGAATTAAAATAAATAGTTGAATTCTTTCAGCGTATGAAGATAAGGGTTAAAAAATAACTTAGGTATTACTAAATTCAGTCGGATGTTAGTCAGGAAATATTTGCTACATATACTTTCCAATTTTCCTCATCCTCGGGCTTTGATTTTCTTCATTACTTTACACAACGATAAAAAAAAATTGCACAAATTCGTTTAAGAGCGAAATGATATTTAACTGCTGCTAATCTCCAACCATCACTAATAACAACGTAAACATGGAAAATTCGAAAAATTATCCATAGCATATCCCATCGATGGAATCAATTGCTCCGAGACTTTTATTGCGAGACAGGGTATCATCCGCTATCTATATTTATTGGCAATCAGTGGTAAGCCAAAAGCAGATTAGACGACTAGATTTTCGTGATTATGTATGTTTCACTGCCCTGCCCTGAATGTTAGTTGGTCTTAATTTAATTAGCACGCCTTTTCTTTTATTCGGTTGTACGAGTATACCCAGTCTTCTTGCCCAGCAAAGAAATGAACAGCCAACCCACAAATCCCTCTGGGGCAATAGCTGTGGAAAGTGCAGAAAGTCGAGTCGAGACAAGAAAACGCTTTTTATGGCTCTTTTAAATTCTTCCTGAAAAGACATTAAGAATTCTTAAAGTTGGTGAAAAAGTTTGCATTTTTTTGAGATTCCAGTTCTTTGTTTCTGCGTCTCTTCGGTAAATGGGAAAGGAAAGTCGCCAGCATGAATTGAATTCATAAATAATGGTAATTATGTAATTGGACTTTTACACTTGTCCATAATCCGTCGAGTGCAGTGCACTTGTTGAAAATTCCTTTGCTGGAAATCAGTTTACATTCTCAATTGCTCCACCAGTCCAAGCGGTTTTCCCATCGTTCTTATTATTGGCGCCATTTTGTAGTCGTCTTGAGTCCTCTAGCACACTGCTGATAGCCATCAGAAATTCAGGAAAACTTTTTTCTTTTTCTTTCTTTCTATTTATTCATATACACATTTTAAGAATGTACAAAGGCCTGTCTCTGTATGGTCCCCTCGTTCTTCAGAAGAGGAGTTTGCCGTCTGGGTCCCACTCAAAACTTGGTGAATTTTGTTTATGGGCAGCGCCTTTCATTAGTGGCCAACTTGATGGCTGACTGGCAGGAATGGCTGTCAGTCTTAAGTCATTTGTAGCCCATGCCCTGGCAGCGGCGAAATTTAATTCAATGAAGCCAGCAAACTTGACACAATCATTACGATTCAAAGCAAGTTCCCTGTCTCCTGGGCTAGCTTTTTGTTGTTTGTTAAAAAGGGTTCCTTTCCGATCACGACTTCCATTTTCTCAGAATTTCAATTTAAGTGATATGCACTCGTCATTCACTTTTTTCCATTGCTTTCCTTGGTTTTCTCAGATAAATGAGAACTGAAAAAGCTCATTTTTGTCATTATATTGTTTCGATATCAATGAGCCATATACCTCTCCCACAATGAACTCCACACAAATAACACGCCGCATTTGTGTCTCTCTATAAAAACTTTGACTAGCTGTCCTGCTCTCCGCATCCAACTCTTTGGTTCACTCTATCCAGTCATTTATTTGTCTGATGTTTTTTGTTTAGTGGACGTCAATTTACTGTAAAAAGAGATGGTGTTCATTCACTTTTCCCATTATTTTTGGTGTTTTCTTTTTCTATGATTTTGTTGTCCAATTTTAAAGTATTTCAAGATCTAAAAGGACTTTAAGGGATGATTGATCAAATTTTAATAAAATTATGGAACATTGCAGATGGTGTTGATTACGTTTCCAATGTTGTGTAGCCTAAGTAAATATGAATGTTGTTTAATTTAAACATTTTCGTTCTAACTTTCAGATATTGCTTCCGAGTGTCTCCTGTCCCGCGGAGGGCAACGCAAACTCTCATTTCCATATACCTTTTTTCCTCGCCATCGAGTGAGCATCGGACAAAAATTCATAACTGTCATTGTTATTGCTCTCGACGTGGTCGTATTGTCCGGCAATCGTTTGGCTCAAATGAGGCGTAGGCATCGCCGCCTGATGGACTGCACACAAATGTACGAGAATGCCGTTGAAAACCGACAAAGAGCACCGGAAGGTACAACTTTTTGCAAAAACTATGGTTTCTCGTCTGACGATTGTCGGGAAGCCCATTTATCAGTCTGTGCGAAGCAAAATGAAACTGTGTTTTTTTTCTGCTGAATGCTTTTCTTTTTTTTAACAGCTTTAGCCTCAAGCTGTATGGGAGAGCCCTATGAGTGGAGCGAAGTATTCTGTCAGATAATTGCAGCTTTCTGGGTAATGGAAATCACATTTCAATCTGGAAAACCATTTAACAGTAGAGTAAGTAACATGAAAATAAGCCCGATCCACCACAACGGAATCAGCGAGATTGACCAAACGA
>JAWNKY010002149.1:0-44709 GCA_035041765.1 Drosophila algonquin | reverse complement strand
TATCTAATGTGTCTCTTACCAAAAATTTAGGCATTGATGGCAGAATAATTGATGGCAGAATCAATCGCTGCCGCAGCAGAGGAGAGTCCTGGGATTACCGAGAACCCCGAAATCCCAGAAGCCAGAACACCAGTACCCCTAAATCTCGACGCTCGTTGGTTTTACATTTTCAGCATTATGTGGCATGCACAGAGTGACAGACATATAGACTAAGAGAGACAGCCACAGGAACAGAGAGAGGCAGAGAGAGAAGTACTTTTGTATATGTAGTGCCAATCATTCTCGTAATGGGAGACAGGCATCCCATGCTGCAGTTTGTTCCTTCGCAGCCCTTATCCTTTATGCAATTTGTCTTTGCTTGCCACCGTTTTTGCTCACTTTGTTCGACTTTTCTGTCTCTTCTGGGGATCCGTGGCACGTGGCTTGCAGTTTTGAGTGGTTGGCAGCCATGAGATATGCCCGACTTTACTCTCCACTTTCGTCTCCATTTTGATGGTCTTTAAACATCCACGAAACAGATATCTTCATGCATGTTAAACTTTCGGCAGTGTTGGATTCTCAGTTGGCACCTTCTGAATATTGAACAAAGACCGCTCGCTCATTTTAAGATTATGAACCACACATCTACTCGCAGCATGCTGCTCCAGTGCTTTTAATTATTGACCCTCGGGTGCATTTACACAGAGTAATCATCACTCAAGGGCCCAGGGATCAGCCAGTTGCCAACGGTACACATTCATCTTCCAGTCGGCTGCTCGGATCCGTTGTCATTGTCGCTAAAAGCAGTTAGCCATCGCCGTGGCACCTGTGGGGTGTGAAATCTGTTTCAAGCTGATTAGTGAGTCAATCATCAATTTGCATACAGAGTCGTACCTGATTTGATAACAACTTAATTGATGAATAGGTAATGAATCTTAATGTGCTGCTCTAAGGTAGTTTCTATATTTTATAATCTATAATCTGTGATGTATTGATGTGAATACCTACTGTATTAAGGTTGAATTCCCAGATCAGTGAATATGGATTGGTTCCAAAAATTGGCTAAAACTCCTTCTACTAAAGGAAAGATTTATTTTACAAATTTTAAGGTATGCATCTGTCCTATTCCTACTCTAATTTACTTACAGCTTGCGTTTGTTTATCCAAATAAATACCCAGATAAGCAGAACATTGCTCTCTTTTGGTCTACTATGTCACTTCCCTATGATTTATTACCCGCCAAGAAAATGAAAAATAAACGTAATGAAAAGGATGTGCCTCGCTTTAACTCTATCAAAAAGTTATTATAAATTTAATGTATGAACAGCTTGAAAGTGCCCTTACCAGTGGCATTTCCGAGTATAAAATTAGGGCGAGATCTGCTGAAATAAAAAATATAGAGATGTGGAATAAAAAGCTCATTAAATTATTTCCACTAGGCCACTTTTGCTTTAAGCACATCTCATTTGCAACAATTTGGGTGCACTCTAATATTGCTGAATGGATCCGAGGTCTTTGGTCCCAAGTCCCAACAGCGACCCAATAGAGCAGCACATGCATGTACTGAAAAGGGGCAAAAGCCATAACAATTTGTATGCTCTTTTTATGAGCACATAAGCTGCGGCATATCACACAGTTAAACAATTGCTCTCGACCGTTTTCTTCTTTTTATTGTACACTTTATGAGGGTAATGCGATTTTTCTAGACTCTAGATGTTTGCCACTTACAACCCATAACCTTCTGCCAGTATTTGTGGAGGGTTTTAAGACCCTCCGTCAGAAGTCTCGCAAATACCTCTAATCTTAAAAAATAATTTTTTTGAAAGTGTATTCGGGCACCGGACTCTACGTTTCCTTTCTTATTGGGCATTGTTTTTCTCCCTTGTTGTTCCTCGGGACATTCACTTTTATTGTGCGACTGGTTCAAGGTTCAGCCACTTGATTATGATGTTAGTTCTAGAAGCAAACATAACGATGGATGCAGGGCGGGACGGGGAAAGGCCTTTGGCGTTTCGCTCTGTGTGCTGGCTGGCAATTGCAGCATCCAAGAAGGAAATATTAAGTGGAACTTGTATTTGAGAACTATGTATGCACAAAAGATACCAGCACTCTCTGGCCCGGCTCGTTGTTATGTTATCTTAATGCGGAAGCTCCCCAGCTCGGAAGTGCCACAAAGAACTTCAAGGCAGAACAAGTGCTTAGCTTGCCAGCAAGTTGTCGGCGTAATTCTTCTTGGTTTTATTTTAATGCTCCATTCGGCGAATATTCCGCCTTAAATGTTTTATGTGGCAGAGTCCGAGTTCTTTGAATGTCAGTGCTACCCGACCACCTACCTCAAACCGGGGCCAAGTGTCAAGTGCGTAAGTAGGGGAAAAATATTCCCAAAGTTTATCAGCTTGTTGGGAGGCAAAAGTAACAGGCGGAGGAAGAACGTTTGCCTGTCTTTGGGCCGTCAGCTGCCAACGAATTGCTCAGATGTCTCCGACATTAGCGGACAGGAAGTCAGCTGTTGTCCTGGGTGTTGTGGCATAAACTAAACAAAGACATGCCCCATGACCCCTCAACCTACACATCTCATTTATTTTAGAAGATCGAGAGTTCTAGGAATTAAGCTGAAAATCAGGGGAGACCAACAAACAAATTGTTTATGTTAAGGAAGTCAGTTAATGTTTCGTGTCCTTAAGAAAACCACAAGAGAAAAAAAGTCATGCCGAATAACAACAGCCACCCGAAGGACAGGAGGTCGTCTGTCCTCAACTTAATCATCACCATCTGGCTTTGGCATTTAAGACTCGTTGTTACTGGCAGATTTTCTAATCTTAATTTACAATTTAAAGTTAGATTTTATCATAAACCTCCACTCGCCCCTTTCCGGGTATATTCATGGGATTTTCTAATTGAGTTTTCAAACTAAAGTGCGGTATATCCATACCAGCCAACTCGTTGGTAACTACAAAATATGCCGCCACCACAGGACTATGGATAAGGCCAAAAACAGAACCGAGACTAAGACTCCACGAGACTTGGTGCAGTGGTTATCGGGCTAGACATTGTTCCGAGGCTATTAATCAAATGAAAAAATTAATTTTTCAGTGCATTAATTTGATTGGCTTGCCTCTAGTCACAGGGCAATGAACTGTTAAATAAAATATAACCCCGGCTTAGGATTTGCGGAATACAAATGGGTTTTAATTTTGTTATTTGAATGTAATTTTTACAATTTTCCATAAAAAATCTTTAACAAAAGTGCATACTCCTCACGGATAATAGATAAAACGGTTCTCTTACTTGTTCGAGCCTTTACAGCGTTTGGTGTCTCATGACGCGGATTCCGTTTGCCACTCGAGAGGCCGATGCAAATAGTCGAAAGACAAACCATTGGTTAGACCTTGAAAGAAAACATAAAATATTAAATATGCATGATGAAAAATCTGGTAGCCATTAGGGCAAATGGCTTAAATCTCGGATATGGGGCGGCCTTAAGTCATGCCATTAATTAGAGAAAGCAAACTTTTTAGTCAGTGAGAAAATGTTAACGCTTTTCCCGCTTTCAACCCTCGCACAAGTTCCGTTTTTGTGTGAGTTTTATGCCTGTCCCATTAAGCTACTCAGTTTTGCATAATTAGAAATGCCTTACGACACACGCCCACATAAATATGGTGTTTCTCCGTCTTCCATCCTTTTACGCATAAATGGGGCCTCAAGGTAATAAAAATTACACACACCATTATGTCTAAGCAATCGCATAGAACTTGGGACTGTGCCCACACTTAATTCCGACTGTAGCTGATAGCAGAGTTTACTCAGATGTCGCAGAACTCAATCTCCTATGGCACACTCTTCGAGGATTCCGCAAACAAGTGCCAGTATCCTTGAATAAGGTGCTAAGAGCAATGTGGCTGGAGGTTTCTTTGTTTGTTTGGGGTTTTTAGTTACATAAAGTGGGCTTGAAGCCTTTGTTTATTTATTTATTAATTTATTGAAAGATATTGTAATGTTTTTTTTGCATTTACATTTGGTGCTAATTATTTTCTTTAGCTTCCATTAACGAGAATTTACTGTCGAATCTTAAATTGTTAGGGTAAATTCTTTTCTTTTTTTAACACGATTGTCTTATATTTATGTTTTCCACAAATTACCCCAATCATTTGGTAAATTTGTGTCGTATTATTGCTTTTCAGCTTAACTAAGGGCTTAGGCACATCGATTTCTTTTCCCCTTATAATATAAATTATTGCAGCCATAATTTGTTTTCGATTTGTTTCCCAAATATATATGTTCTAATTTGCATTTTTGGGAGTATTTATTTTGGGTTCTTTTTTATTACACAAATCGAATTAAATTAGCGGGCCTGTATGAAATGCCTATGTCCATGCCTTTTGGCTTCCTTTCTATGTCTGTAAGCGAATATCTATTAAGTGAGTATGGAACCATGTTGTTATCAGCTGATGGCCTCTGCCACTACTAAATAACACTAAATAAATAAAAATAAATAAATAAATAAATAAAGGTCAATATTTATCCAAGCACCTGTCTAGCCTTGGCCTTTTTGCCTGTCTCTGGGTACAGCTGGGTTTTTAATTAAAATTTATGTTGTAATCCTGATTACGTGTCCTCCGACCAATGTGTAACCTGACAATTTGGTATACCCACATCTGTGTTTCCATCTGTGTTTCAGCTGTATCTATATGTACGTCCTAAAAAGTTGACAACTTTGGTGTTGGTTTCATTTCGTATTTCGCCACGCTTTTTTCTATCCGGGGTCACTAATTTTTCAAAAACTTGTTTTTTGTGCGATCTGTCAATCTCATTACAGCTTTCTCTTCATAATGAGATGGTGGTTTCGGATAGCTTTTTGTGAAACTAAGTCTTTAATGGTATGGAACTTTTATGGAAAGAGTTTTTTTCGTATGTTGGTTCTTAGAGAGAATTTCAAAATTTTTCATAAATATCTCCGAGAGTTGCTGCCAATTAAGTTCTTTAGCATATAGATATCTGTGTTTTGTGTCTGGTAAGTTTCTCCTATTAAAAAGAGAACTTGGAGCATACTCAGTTTCCTTTCAGTATACAGAATTAATGCAAGACTTAAAGGATCCATTGTATATATGATGGAATTGTGCATCTGCATCGCAAAACGACGAAACTTTTTGCCACCACTAGGGACCTTGTAAGGAAGTTCCTGTCTAGTGGCCGGGGTACAGACTCTCAGTCACGCCACGATCCAGTCCGCATACAGAGAATTTGTATAAAAGGGCCCGGAGGACCCGACACGCCCCTTCCTAGCACCCACGTGGCGACAGACGTGATCTTTGGGAAAGGGGGACTCAGGGAGGGGGATCACTGCTCACGGATGTCGTGCCAGCCTTAGGCTTTCCCGAGAATATAGGAAATAACACAAGGGAAGAATACGGGGGAGGGGGAATCGAAGTCGCGAACACCGTGCCAGCCTTAGGCTTTCCCGCGTACAGTGTCGTTTCATTCGACTCCCGAAGGAAAAGGAGGGGATTCTACTCAGACCACAAAGTCGCCACGCCCCACCTCTGGCCTACCGAGAACCAAAGTATACATGCACAATCCCATAAACGAGGTGGACTCACCAATACTTATTTGGACACTTTATTCCTAAATATTCTAATATACGAGGTACGAGGCAAATCAACGCCTCGAAAGGCACCAGAAGGGTGGGGGGAGAAACAGTTAGATAATTTTCCTTATGTTACGGGCCCTACCTCCTACTACTGCACCATCTCTCTAATCTTCCTATCGCCTACGGCCTCAGCTTACCCTTTCCCGTCCTGCAGGAGTCCTTGGTGGTAATCCTATGTCCTGGGTTTTGCTTGATTCCACGATTGACACACTTAATTGATCCGCGCACTCGACCGATCGCCTCCCGGGTTTATTTCGCACTCCCCGCCCTTTTGACCGGCACGCGTCAAAAATCCACGCCTGCCCTCTGCTCCCGGCCTCTGCCGGCGCTTCGGCTCTGTCGCGTCGGCACGCTTACGCCGGTATACGTGCGTGAGGGATAGCGCGATCAATCGTTCGCCTTAGCGTACATTTTAGTCGGTATTCCGTGGCGTAGTTGGTTTTCTGGGTACCGTTATCCTGCGTCGTTGTTATCTGTCGTTCTCTCTTCATTGCCGCTGCTCTGCGGCGTCGTCGTTTTCTCTCCGTTGCTGTTGTTCTGTGGCGTTGTCGTTTTCTCTCCGTTGCTATTGTTCTGTGGCGTTGTAGTTTTCTCTTCGTTGCTGTTGTTCTGTGGCGTCGTCGTTTTCTCTCGAAGGGGGATTAGGTGCGTTGGGCTGTGTTACCCTCCCTTTGTCACAATGAAACCTGCGTTTTCTCTACTTACTTCCTACTTTATTTAATCCTAACTTATTACTAAATATATGAAAAAGATAACGAAGGGGATTACATACTAAAGAAAAATCAAACAATAATTAGGCTCCAGCCGGTGAATAATAAACTTAAACTTGAGACCGGCGGACTTTGGCCCGCTCGGTCTCAGCCCTCTTCTGGGCCATCACCCTACGCCTCCTGGGCGAAGGTGGACGTTCCCCCGTTGTGAGGGAACACTTCCTCACACTCCCTCCTTTCCTGGACGTCCAACGCTCCCGGGATGTCATCGATCAAGGCCATCAAGACTCCAGCGGCCGGCTCTTCGAGCTCGAATGAGAGGTCGCTCTCGTCGGCTTGCCCGTTCGGCGCTTTGTTCGGGTCCTCCGGCTTTGGCATCTTCTGGGCTGTGGTCGCCGGCCTTCGTCGCTAGAGAGGACTACGATCGGTGTCCTTCCCGACGCACTCTGCGGCTTACGCCCGGCGGCCGACGGCTTGGTGTCCGGGCAAGACCCGAGGTCGTCGTCTTCCTCGTCGCTAGACAGGATTATGACAGGCTGATGCCCGCCGAGTTCTGCCGTTGCGCTCCGGTTTCTCGTTGGAGTGATGCTATCTTGCTCTTCGTCGCTAGACACGATGATGAGGGGTACGTCCTCGCTGCCGTCTCCCGACGCGGTCTGGTCGTCCGTTGATGCGGGTCTGCTCTCCTCTCCTTCACTGGAGACAACGATGACCGATAGATCCTCTTTGGACCATCCTTCCTCGTTGCGGCTGTACGGGCGATCCGGTCCAAGCAACCACGGAAACATCCAGTTCTGGGGACTGAATGAGGGTGTCCGCAGGCCGTCAGCCTCAGCAGAGGCTTCACTACTCACGGCTCCCTCCCGGACAGCGGCGTCTCTTTCGGCGTTCTCTCTCTGGGCCTCCTCCTGTTGCTGTTCTGCTTCCGCGGTGTCTACACCACTGTCGAAGTCCTCTTGGGAGTCTTCTATCGACCAGGAGAACCCCAGCTGGCTCGAATTGACATCGGACATGTCCTCCGTACTGGAGACGTCCTCTGTGTCGCCCGAGCTGGCCTCGGAGCTAGTGGAATTTGGCCCGGAAAGGGGCTCATCAGGCGTCGCTGGAGTCTGTTGTCGCGCGCGTGCCGCGAGCAACACCTGAAACGCTTCGGCTGCCGCGATCCATGGACCTAGTCGTCCCTCATTCTGCGGAGGTCCTACTGGGGGTCTTCCAGGCTCTGATGGGAAGTCGTCTGCTTCCTCGTCACTACTGATGTCGCTATAAATTGGTACGGGCATCCTTTTCAGGGCCTCGTTGAGTGCCGCAATGTCGTAACGGGGTGGAGCTACGCTCGGCAGTTTGCCGAACCTTACGTCGAACAGGTGTTCCTCCTCATCCTCAGGATTATAAATCCTCAGTGCCTGAGGAAGCCTATCTTTTAAATGTTAATCGAGCGTGTAAATGGTAAACAAACAGCGTTGAGATATTCATACCATTTTGCCAGACAAACGAGGGGGAACGTTGTGATCCGCGGCAAAGGCCGCGGCTCTACCTTATACCCGTTACTCAGTCAGTATACACATACATACATACATATATGAGCAATGTTCGCCAAAGGGACAAATTAAATTTTGGGCAAAAAATAATATTTCAAAAAAATGAAGTCAAATCATTTTTGGAATATTATACATGTTTTCAATTTTGTTTGCATATGCTTTTTACATGTGCTTCTAAATTTCTACATGACATGTATAACTACATATTTGAGACGTACACAAGTGTTTGCGACAGAGAGAGAGGGAATGAGTCAGCGCTTGGCAGGCGTTGCGTAGCCACTGAAATTTAATTTGTTTCTTCTGGCCATAATATTGATTCGACCTGATCCATATTCGGCAATCTGGTAGATATGGTAATTTTCCATGATCCAGCGTTTTTGGTTTTCATTTATCTTAAAAATTGTGGATTCCACAGATTTTTGTTTTTTGTGGAGGCGGAAAGGGGCGTGGCAAAATTTTGAAATACACTTGTGCTGGCTTGATATCACAGGAGCTTGGATAGAAAGTTTGGTTGCTCTAGCTCTTATAGTCTCTGAGATCTAGGCGCTCATTTAAACGAATAAGCAAAACAGACAGGGTCGCGTGTGAAAGAGAGCGAGAGGGAACGATGACTTTCGAAATGGTTTTCTTCATTGTAGCTATAATAATGATCCGATCTGATCCAGATTCAACACTCTGATAGAAATGATTATTCGCTATAATTCTGCGTTTTTAGTTTTCTCGTATCTTCAACATTGTATACGCCACAGACTTTCGTCCTTTGTGGGGGCGTAGTGTGATCACAAAGGAGACTGGATACAAAACTTGGTTGCTCTAGCTTAAATAGTCTCTGAGATATAGGCGCAAATGAAGACGGACGGACAGACGGACAAACGGACGGACGGACGGACGGACGGACGGACAGGCAGACATGGCTATATCGACTCGGCTATTGATGCTGATCAAGAATATATATACTTTATGGGGTCGGAAACGCTTCCTTCTGGGCGTTACACACAACCGTTATCCCCACAAATCTAATATACCCTTATACTCTTCGAGTACCGGGTATAAAAATGTGGCGAAGGAGTCGATATGAATTTACTGAAGTGCGACGAGGAATTTTCATATACATGGGTACACTCATAGATGTCTGTCTGTGCTTTCATAACCAGCCTATCCATATATACATTTTTTTTTGTGTTTCTACCAAGCACTTTCCATATTTATGAGCTCCAACTTGCGAATATGTTTCAGTATAAATTAAACCATACTTTTCCCTTGATTTGACACGATTTAATTCCGTTCTGCTATGCTAATAAGTTCATGTTGATTTCATTGCTTGGCAATTGGAAACAAATTTTACTCCCACCTTTTGCAAATTATTTTGTATTTTGTTTTTGGGACTCATTAGCATGAATATGTGCTGCTGTATGCAAACATTTGTAGTGATGTATACGATGTACATAAATCTTGCCAATATTGGTAGATGGAACTTAATTTTAAATAACTTACTTAATCTTAAAAGGTTTTATTTTATTCTTTAAATTAAAATTATTTCACGGTAGTTTTTCATTACAACAACTTCATGGACAACAACTATGGTAAGAATCTAAGATTCACAATCTAAGATTCAACGAAGTTTTTAAGTTTTGCCTTCAATCTTCCTAAGTTCTTCTGTACACATCGTCAACTTGGGAAAGTCACTTAGCTGCTGCCACAGTCAGTCACTCAAAGTTCACTGTCCTGCCACTCTTCTAAGCGGTATGCATTTTTAAAAGTTTCTCTTTGGCAGACACCTGTTCCTGAAAAGACAGCTAAGAGGAAGGATGAGTCCTGCTCTGCAGCATTGTCGACAGCGAATCAACATTAATATTCATAAATTACGTATACGCATACGCGATGTGTGCCATTGGAACAATGGGTATGCGTATACCCAGCTTTTATATATATACATATACATATGGGACCCATATTATCCGACAGCCTCCCTTTGATTGAAACTTGGGCGAGATGACGCATAGGGTACGAGTACGAGTATGCGGTGTGCGACAGGAGGAACGTGGCGCCTGCAACTTGTCAAGTGGTACTTATTAAAACGTCAATTACGCATTCACCTATTGTTTGCCCGTATCGAGGGTGCTCTGCAGCTTCCTGTGGTACCCAGTGAGTGCCCCGAAGATTGACAATGCGAGCGCGTGTGTAAAGATACGTTAACAGGTCTGTTAATTGCGTAAGCACAAACAGTGCTAATTGGCTGGCTCTCAGGTGTGACGACTGCTCCCTCATTGCCCCCACATTCAACAGATCTTTATCCAAATTGCTTGACAACTGCTCAATGGTCAGGGAAAAACTCACCACCAAAGAAATTCCCTGAATACAGTGTCCTGGGGGGACATATAGCAACAATAGCAACCATAACAGTAGCTTCCTTTTGCTGTCTATGCAAATATTCCATCGCGAACACCCACTAACAACGACAGTTGGCAGAAATCAAATGAACACAATACGAGTACTAATACGATTTCGAGGAGAAAGGACACGCAACGACTTTTAAGTTTTGTTTTTTGCTGAGGGCAACGATATTCAAATAGAATACAGTGACGTTTTTCGCATCTGCTTAGTTTTTTGCTGCTTCTTCACTTTTTTTATAGCTGTGAGCAGTATTGTCGACTTGGCACTTGACTGGAAGCAACACGCAACTTAAATTCAACGATATGGGAGCAGTAAAGAGACGTGGAAAAGAAAAGTATTTAAATTGGTTACAACCATTCCACAACTTCCATTTCCAAAAATCATTCTTCTCTCACTGTACTCCAAAACTTATTCCAAGTTTGCCACACAATCCCACCGACCAAGAATTAGAATCCACCTTAGCCTCCTCCCATTGTCGTCAAGTTTAAAGGATACAGAATCGAAGAGAAACAAACTTAAATCAACAGAAATTAGAACAGCAAAACCCTGAGAGCCAAAATGTTGACAATAAAGGTAGCAAATAGACAAACATCAGACGGAACCACTCGCCACTTACTCAACCACTAATGGAACCACATTACAACATAACAGCAACAAAAACGATACACAACAAAAATAGCCAACGCCCCACCCTACAAACAAAACAAAAAAACAAACCAGAGACCAACTGATTGAAAATTCTGACCAACGTGCGAATTAGGTCACATGGCGACTCTGCCACAGACAAAGTATGATCCAAAGCGACCTGTGTGGGAGGAATAGTTTGGAGTGGGTCTTTGTGGAACAGCTGTTATTGTGAACCAAATCGTTTAGTTTTAATGAAAATTGTAAAATTGTGTCGTGTGATTTGTGGGCTCTTGGGCTTTTACTACCCGGTACTCGAAAAGCATAGGGGTATGTTAGATTTGTGGTGATAGTGTATGTGTGTAACGCCCAGAAGGAACCATTTCTGACCCTATAATGTGTATATATTCTTGATCAGCATCAATAGCCGAGTCGATATGGCCATGTTTGTCTGTCTGCCCGTCCGTCCGTCTGTCCGTCCGTCCGTCTGTCCGTCTTCATGAGCGCCTAGATCTCAGAGACTATAAAAGCCTTATCAACCAAATTTTGTATTCAGTCTCCTGTGTTATCACACTACTACTTGTGTATTTACAAATTTCGCCCCTCTTCTTTTCGCCCACACAAAGCCCGAAAATCTGTGGCATACAAAAATTAAAAGATACGAGAAAACCAAAAACGCAGAAAAAAACGGCTATATGTTGGTTAACGGAATCTATCGGCAAAATTCGGCATATGAAGGTTTGGTCAAACGGCTGCAACTTCGCCGTTTATCCATCGATTTTTATAAACGATACCTTAAACCACGCCTAATTAATGAGTCTATCTAAAAAATGTTAGCCATGAAATATTTTTTTTTCGATTTTTTCTGAGTTTTTAAAGTTAAAATTTCGGGAAAAAATACCGAAAAAAATAATATAATATAATAATAATAATATTTTCCAGACGTTAAGCTGCAGCTACAAAATGTCTGGGTTGGATTTATAACTCCATTTGTCAGCTTTTCAGTACTGAAAAGTTTAATTCAACCAGTTATAAGAAAATTAAGCTATGTGAAAATAAAAACACTACCACTGAAAAAAAAACAGATTTTACAAAATTCTGTAAAAATAACTAAACCGTTAAAAAACAATAATTCTTTTAAAATTTATAAATCTTCAAATTAATCAGAAGAAATCATTTTGGGCCACAGCAGAAATAAAAAGTTGAATTTTGTTGAGTATTTTGTTCAAAAGATTGAGTTTATTCAAGCCGTCATCGTTCTATGAGCCATCTGTTAAGGAGAAAGTAACTAAAATAAATGTTTAGTACACACAAGTCAGCAATTTTCAGAAAATATATGTAGAATGTTTATATTTTGGAAAACTATTCTCATGAAACACCAAAGTGCGCTTATAGAAAGAGGCTTGAGGCAACTTAAATTTATCCACAGCTACATGGACAATTACACAATATTATGCGTGAATCAGGGATCCTATAGCACTTTGCTTTTGTTAGTTAATTTTAAGCCGTATGCCGAACAGAAGATAACAATAGATTGTCATGGCGATGAAACCAAAGAGTTTTCTCATTATGGGGGGGGGGGCATTATGGAAATATACATTTTTTTATTGGACCCTGGTATTGGGATATGGCAATTTCTTTATTCAAATTTGTCGGTTTATTCCTTTATTTCACTTTCCTCTGTAGCGCAATTGATTGGAAGATGTCGAGAACTCAAAGTTGGAAAGCATTAAAAAGGTTTCAAAAAATTAAGAACCATAACAACGGCTTTCGCAAAAATAAAAGAAATGACTTTCGTCCGCTAACGAATCGCGGATTGCGTCGCTGCCATTTGCCATCAAGCATCGTATTTTTAAGGGGAATGTGGTTGTGTGGTGTCTCAGAGAGAGAGAGATAAAGGAAGATATAAAGGGAATTGCTGAAGGAGAGCAATTAGATCTCTCAATGCTGCCTGCTGGAGTGAAGAGAGTCTGGTACGAAGGAGAGAAGTTCAGTTTGCACATGAATTCGAATAGAGAAACTAGTAGTACAAAAGTGGAAGCAGAGTAAATTGGGGGTAAAATGGTATTAAATAGAGCTATCAGAAGATACCATACAAAGTTATAAAAGTAATGACTATAGTTTGTTTGTTTTTAAGCTGATTGAAGTATTATAAATTCTAAATAAAAACATAAAATACATAGCCATAAAGTTCAAGAAAACTAAAAACTGAAAACTTAGAACCCCGTTAAATTTTCTTTGGGACTATGGGAGCCTTTTGACAATACAATATCTTTTTTTAGCAGTTTCTCACCCTGGCGCAAGAAAATAGTGTTTTTCTATTGCTGGTACTCAACATAACTTAATAATACATAATTAAATATAATATTTACAAGAATTTTTACAACCTATTTAAAATTCTGCAGCTGTATCAACGGCTGGACTATTTTACAACCTCTATCAGTTGGCACCTTGCCCAACAAAACCTGGCAGTAATTTCTTGGCCCATTTGCCAGAGCCTGGGCCAAGCCACGAACTGTGCATCCACACCCACTCCCACTCTAGCGCTCACAGAGGAGGGAGTCTGCCCCAGCAGGTGTATAATATTTCTCCCACAATGGGGCATAAAGTAAGAATAAACTGACCGTACTCGTACTTGCAGGCACATAAATTTCTGGCTATCAACACTCGCACTTGGCTCAGCGAGAGAGAAAGTGCGGTGAAAAACATTCGAAAACACATCTACCATTCTATGTGTTGCAGGTGTTTGCCTGGCAGACTTGTTTTTCCACTTTGATGTCCAAAGCGTTGGCGTAGCTGGTGAAATTGCATTGGGAATTATCGCAGCAGCCAGCGGGAAATTGATCATGGATATTCCAATGAGTGTGCAATGCATATAAAAAGCCACCGCCAAAAATATATAAAAAAAACCAGCTCAACAAAATTTCTTATTCCAACATAAAATCCTTTGCTAACTGTTAAAGTATTTACGAAATCCTTGGTATAAAAATGGTACGCATTCCGAATGTCTCGCAGTGAAATGGAAACAGACGCAGATCCTTTAATACGGTTAAGAGTAAAGGAAAACAAGCAAATCCAGTGTCAGTAGAAACAGAACGATTAAGGACTATGGCATTGTCTTACGGGACGTATCGAGGGGTTCGTAATGCATAAAATATCATCCACATCTCATATGGCATCCCCCTGCAGTGTTGGGGCTCGACTCTTAGCATATTCTCGCCATGTAGCTGCCACTTGATGTTGCAGATATGTGGCCCATAGTAAGGCCAAAATCCCGGCTGCTTTCATGATACGGATTATGCGTGCTCGTACCAGAATTGAGGAGGTTTAGGAGGTTCAGGAGGGTGCTCTGGAAGCTTGCACCGAGCAGACACTTCCTATGCTGAAATTTGTATCTGTTACTGGATCTGGTTGGAGTTCTGTTTTTCCTCCATTTTTATTATGCTTTTATTACACTACGTGTATTGCAGGAACCCTATTTGGTGTGAGTGTATGCACATCAATTTCTTTCACTCAGAACACTCACTCATCCAAAGGGGGGAAAAGCCAAAAAAAAACACACCAAATCACGCTGATTCTCTGAAACCCCATTCACATTCACAATCTTCTTCTGCCTGTCTGTGGACTTCCAATTAAAATGTAGCTCATTCACAGTCATTGACTGTGATTAATCAATCATTGGATTCGACTCATTATCTGATTCTGCGCTAATCAAAGTCAGCTCTTTATTGGAAGCTATATCCTTTGTTACGCTTTTCTCCTTCTATGTTTTTCTCGATTACTCACTATTCGAATTACAAATCATATTCTGCCAATCAGGCCAAATAACTGTTGCGCAATCTGCAACTATTCCATATCAACTATTCAAAGCTCTCGAGAGGTCGGTAGTCAAATGATTACCAATTAAATCTGCAAATTGCACCTCTCCCGCTGCCTCTGAAAGTGCGTCGGAAAAAAGGCAACGCCGAATCCCCTCGAAGATGTGGAATCCGGTTCAATTTTTTTTCTCCTTTTCCCTTTATCCAATTTCTAATTGAGGACACCACTTTTCAAATTCAGCTGCTTAAATTCACCCAAAGATTTTCCCGCTTTTCTTATAATTTTACTTTCTGGTCTGACGAGCATGTGAGATGCCTCGGAGGGGGCCTAGCTGAGGCCACCGGACGGGTCGCAGGTTGCGGAAAGCGAATGACCTACCTAAAAACTAGCCCAGTCGTTAACGGAGGGCTCAGGGACTTGGCAGCCCCCTGTTCTAATGATGCCTTATCCGGGCAACGTGAATCTCTGCCCGGACGGACCGCCCCCTTCTTTGCAAATCGTGGGATTTATTATGGATAACAATTTAAATAAAACAAAAAAAAACTGAGTCTGGCGCTCCCCAACTGCCAACTGGGAGCAATCCCATACAGGGAAAGTCATCGGCCCAAAGGCCTGGCCTGACCAGCGATAAAGCTGGTAAAACCAGCGCGGCGGAAGACGCTAGGGCGAACCTGAAGGGGTCCCATCCCAGTTCTGGGGTAGGTGGCAAATCGCCGACCAAAGCTGATACCTTGGTAGAGGGGCTCTGCAACCCTGCGGCTGCTCTGCCTGCTGGTAAGGCTGCGGGGAGCGAGTTGACCATCGACTAGCGCCCAAGCCAAAGCTTTCACGTATGCCGAGAGGAGGAGTGCTGGCAACATACTCCGTCGGCAAAATGCTAGCACGATGTCCAGCCCGACCGACCAGTGGCGGAAAAAGGTCGAATGGGCATCGAAGGTGCTGCCCAACTTTGGCAAAGAGGTACCGAAGAGGGTTGCCCCGCCGAAGACGACAGCCCCGCAAACCAAAAGGCAGCGCTCACAGGAGAGTGCTGGCGCCCAAGCGCCATGTTGTTCGCGCAAATCGGCAAAGAGAGGACGCTGATCGGCGTCCTGGATAAAGGCAGCGCGGACTCGAAGATCCCCAGGAACCAGTGGAAGTGGGTGGAAGCGGCACTGGCCGACCGCTGCTTCGATCTACTGGACAAGCAACCCGGCCCCCCTCCAGTCTGTAAAGACATGGGGTGGTACCAGGGCTGTATTAAGATTACAGCCTGCGAAGACGAGCGCTCCGTCCAGCTCTATAAAGCAGCGGTAGCGCAAGTCGGAGAGGTCTACCCAGGGGCGAAGCTCGTCGCAGTCGACTGGAGCGAGGTGCCCAGTAGGCCTAGGGCGAGGGTTTGGGTGCCCGCCTCCATAAAGGAGCCGGATCGCATCCTGAAAATGCTGCAACGGTGCAACCCGGAGCTTCCCACCTCCGATTGGAGGGTAGTAAAGGTTGAGGCAACACAAGGTCCGATGAACCAGGCGGTGCTCGTACTCAATAAGGAGTCTTTAGCCCCAATCGAGGCTAAAAAAGGCGAGCTCAACTTTGGCTTCAGTGCGGTGAGCATTAAAGTTTACAAGTCGGATGCAGCGGACGAGGCGCGTCCTGTCGACAACCCTGTCGAGCAGGACGTTGCCTCGGAGATCGAAGCACCCGATGACGACCCAGAGCCTGCCCACGACGGCTACTCTTCCGACACGGCTCTTATGCGAGAGTTCGAGGCGATGTGTCGCGATGACACTATCGAGGACGACTAGGACGCCGACAATACAGTGGTGGAGAACTCTGTCGATGTCTCTAAGACTCCTTCAGATAAATCTCCACCACTGTAAAGCAGCATCCGCTGCCCTCATACTCCGCTTGGAAGCGAGCGGAGCAGACGTAGTCCTGATCCAAGAGCCTTGGGTAGTAGGAGACAAGTCTGTGGATTAGCGACGAAGGAGCACAAGCTTATTGTAGCTCAGAAAGAAGGTAAAATACGTACCTGCATTCTTGCAAGGAAGCACTTAAATATCTTTCTGCTCCACAACTTTAGCAATGGTGACAACACAGCGGCAAGCCTTGAACTACAAGGTTCCCAAATAAGGCTGATGTCGTCCTACATGGCTCATGAGGAAAGCGATCCTCCCGGTGACCTAGTTCGCAAGCTCACCAGAGATAGCGAAAGGTCGGATATAGGCCTTGTAATAGGCTGCGACGCCAACGCCCACCACACCCAATGGGGGAGTTCGGACACAAATGTAAGGGGTGAGTCATTATTCAGCTTCATCCTAAACTCTAATCTTCTTATCTGCAATCGGGGCAATGATCCTACGTTTATAATTAAGAATAGACAAGAGGTAATTGACCTAACATTAGTGTCTCACAAACTGTCAGACATAGTAATGAACTGGAAAGTTCTGGGAGACCATTCCTTTTCGGACCACAGGTATATCGAGACCACACTATCTCTCGAGAGCTCAAAACCCACTGTCTTTGCTAACCCTAGGAAAGCCAACTGGGAAGAATATGACACAGTCATGGAGGGACTTCTTCCCTCCAAGGCACCAATCTGCCTGAACAGAGCACGATCTAAATCATCTAGTGGACAGGTTTACTAAAGCATGCAACACGGCTTTCACGGCAGCATGCCCATCAAACCAACACAAGGGGAAAAAGAAACCCTCTTGGTGGTCAAAACAAATAGACACCCTACGAAAAAGCTGCAGGTCCCTCTTCAACAGGGCCAAACGCGCTAACGAGGAGCAACACTGGGCAGATTATAAAAATAGTCTGGCCCTATACAAGAAAGAAATCAGACAGTCAAAAAGGGCCTCTTGGCAAAGATTTTGTTCTGAAATCGAGGTAACGTCGGAAGCTGCAAGACTGCGCAAGATCCTCTCCAAAACGACCCCCTCGGTGGGATACCTTAAGAGAAGCGATGGTACGTGGACCAACTCCAGTGAGGAGTCCCTACACATTCTTTTCGACACTCATTTTCCAGGGTGCTCCATCAATGGACCGACTCACCTCCCTAGTGAGGGTTCAATCACCTTAATGGAGCATATTTTCTCAAAACGGAACATAGGCTGGGCAATAAACAGCTTCCATCCTTTCAAATCCCCTGGTCCGGCCCAATTACAAGAAGCTGGAGACACGGCCATCAACTTGCTGCGATGTATCTTTAAGAAGATACTGATACTCACTATACCTCAAAGAATACTGTCTAATCGCTTTTCTAGATATCGAGGGAGCTTTCAACAACGTCATCCCGGTGCCATTACAGAAGCGCTGACTGAACTTGGGGTGGATCGTCACTTGGTGATGCTCATTGATCAATTGCTCATATGCAGGACGGTGACATCATCGATGGGATCGTCCACTCAGTCAAGGTATGTCAGTAGAGGCACACCGCAAGGTGGTGTCCTATCCCCCTTCTATGGAACATAGCAGTCAACAAGATTCTATGTGACCTGGAAGGGGGGGGCTGCGAAGTCGTGGCATACGCGGACGACGTAGCAATTATCTTCTCGGGCAAATACCCTCAAACACTCTGCGACTTAATGACCGCAAAGCTCGCGAGACTGTCAAGGTGGACAGAATCGCGAGGTCTTGGAGTTAATCCCTCAAAGACAGAACTTGTGCTATTTACAAGCAAATACAAGATTCCGTCTCTAAACCCCCCACATTAAACGGATGCAGGCTCTCCTTTAGCGACAGTGCCAGTTACTTAGGGTTAGTAATCGACAAAAAGCTAAACTGGAACCTGAACATCAAAGACAGAGTGAAGAAGGCCACGATAGCCCTCTACACTTGCAAAAAAGCTATTGGCTTGAAATGGGGCATGAACCCAAGTATAGTCCAATGGATATACCAAGCCATAGTCAGACCGATAATACTTTATGGAGTTACTGTATGGTGGCCGGCCTTATCAAAAAACCCGATCACCAGACAACTCGACAAAGTTCAGCGAACAGCCGCCCTTTGCATCAGCGGAGCTCTTCGTACCACTCCAAATGATGCGCTAGATGCCATTCTGTGCCTCCAAAGCCTTGCCCTCGCAGGAAAAGAAAGGGCACAAATGGCAGCAATACGACTGAGAGACTCCGACCAATGGGCACCACAGCACACAGGTCACTCCTCAATACTAAACGGCAGTTCCGTCCCTACTAAAACGGACTACTGTGTTCCAAGGGATCAATCAAATCGCTTAATGCGATCTCCGCAAACTCGGCCACCGTTGCAGATTGCCGCAAATATCTTCACGAGATGGCTCATCAATTTGTTATCAGCCTTATATGGGTCCCGGGCCACCGGGACATCGAGGGCAACTGCATTGCAGACGAGCTGGCCAGACATGGCACTACAATCCCCCTTCTCCAAGACAAGGAGGATACTCGTATGCCGATGGCCACATGTAGGCTCATAATAAAGGAGCAATATAAGCAACTAAAAGTACCACGTTGTCGTATAACTCGGCAAACATGGCCAACCATAGATAGGAAGCGCACCTCTGAGCTATGCAGGCTCGGCAGACGAAGTGCAGCGCAGTCATACGCTCCCTAACGGGGCACTGGTTAATAGGTACCCATGCTAATAGACTGGGCGCCCCATACAATGATTTTTGCCGTAGCTGCAGAGACGAGGAAGAGGAGGAAACGGTGGAACACCTGTTCTGCTCTTGCCCAGCTCTCAGCAGAAGAAGGCTACAACACTTGGGCTCGCCCTTCATTTCAGACATTTCGGTAATGTCCACCATATGTCCCAGAAAGATAGCTAACTTCATAGAAGCTGCAGGCTGGGACAGCTGTTGACCTTAGGTCTCGCAATGCGAGAAGGGGCAGATTCCCCCGCGGTATCAGAACGGGCCGGAAACGGCCTAAGTGTGCTGGGCTCCCAGTGAGTCGGGCAGCCGCTGTAACCTAACCTAACCTATAATTTTACTTCAGCAAATAGGAGAATAACTTGTGTCATTTATGAGTAATTCAATTCTCTTTTAAAGCCTTAAACTTTCATCACGCTCAATCCAAGCTGTAGCCGCGAAAGTCTTCCTATTTCTTCCCACCCAGTTGACAAACAAGCCTACACCGCACACAGTGAAACTTTGGCCGCAAAAACTATCGTACGAATGGCAAACTGCCTGAGGGTACAATTCCCTTGTTCCCGCAACCAAACCAACTCCTGAAAACTTATTTGATAACTCACTTTTGGGTGATTTTCGGGGAAAATATTACAAAATGTTAACTTGAGTTCAGTTTAGAAAGTGACCACAAGCCGAGGATACAGCAGGTGCTTCATTTTACATATCCTATCTTTAGTTTCGCCAGCAATACACCTTATAATTTAACAAATGAGCAAAGCGTGCCATAGCATTCAAAAGTGCTAAGCTAAAAGGATTAAATCGTTCAGGCAACAAGCAGAAAATCGGGCTCAAGCGAGCCGTGTAATAAATGCGGAAACATTCGCTCCATCCACATGGAGATTCTGCCGTCCATGCTATCCTTGGAAAGTAACACAAGAAGGGTTCACATAGCAGGAGCAGCAGCTGCTGCCACCTAATAAGATATGCTGATTTTTGCGGCTTTTTAGTTGGAGTCGTAAAGTTGACGTCCAACGTCCTGTTGCTCATATGAATACTCGTAATCCTACTCGCACACCCACAACCAGGCAGCGTTGATTTATACAAACAACCAGCGGGATGTGAGTGAATTAACGCGTCTGGGAGTAAAACTCTGCTAATGGCAGTGGCAACAGCTAGCAGCCAGCCAACAGGCACCAGGCTCGCAGCGACTTTGAAATTTACACAATTTTTTCACACTAATGCCAGTGGCCATGGCTGGAGAGGACGAACAGCATACGAGTACCCGTATGACTATGCATTAGGCGAGGCACTTGGCTGCGATGGAACGCAACACTTTGAGTCTGCTGCAAATGAGACTATCAAAAGACGGCCTTGAGATTGAGCCTTAGAGTTAAAGAGGTTAGAAAGGCGCTGCATTCGAGCGTAGATAGTGATTATATGTAGATGGTACCAATAATTTGGGTTGTTAGAAGTTTAATAGCTCAAGAACTTTCTTAATAAACTACTTAAGCTGACCAATTAATCTACAATGCAATTGCAATAACATTTTATGTTTGTTTACTTTCCAGACTCGTTTATGGATTATGGTGGCGATGAATATGGCGCAAAGTATATACAAGATAGACCCGCAGACAGACGACCTACAGTAGCTGATTTGAACTAGAAGCTGTTTCAATTTAAATAAATAGTCACGTGGGTTCGATGTAAGTATATATGTATGTTTGTATGTAAATTTGTTGGTTATTGAAAGCAAGTAAATGTGCTGGTTATACGTACAGATGTGTATGACGACTATCGAATGTCTGATGGCATTGACGATCAGCTCCAGATTAATTGCAAGGGCTGACGTCCTAATCGCCCTGCCCTATTCAGCAGCGCCCAGAAGCAAGCGAGAGAGTGCGACAAATGAGAGAATTGGAGCAGCTCGGGGCTGCTGCTAAGTACGAGAGTACGAGAGATCGTGTAGGGCAGTAGATGTACCTTTAAAAAAATAATAGCTAAGCCTTATCTTTATTCTCTCACTTCTCAAGACCTACTAGCTGGAGACAATGACGAATACAATTTAAATGAAAGTTGGATGCCAACAGTTCCCATTGTCCTCCAATGACTCCCTCGCTGGGATGTCAGTTAAGGCAAAAATTTACGTCACATCAACAAAAGCATTTCTTGGCTTTCATCAGAAAACATAGGACGCCAAGGCAGCCATAATATTTGCAGTCAACTTGTCTTCAGTTGCACTGGCACTAACGGTGGCAGCTGCTTCTCCTTTTCGCCACTGAATTCCTAACAATACAAAAGATATGACAAAAGATGTAAAAGCGGTGCCTGTTCCAGTTTCCTAGCATCCACAGCACCATCCTCCACTGCAGAACAGAGCCAATTGGAACGAGCAATTCTTTAACCCACATTGCGGCTGTCGCCACCACCACCACCCCTCCGGCAAGGTTAACTAGCTCCACCAAAAGTGTTAAAGGCCTTGGCATGGGCTCAGCCAACTCAGCAAAGCTTTCACCCTCCTCCTGCATTCAGCAATGTGTTATGCCATGGCTTTGACTAAAAGTTGGCCATTGGCGGCAGGGAGAGAGGGTTATGAATACCCTGAATACGCAATACGCAATGGGGGAAATTCACCGTGTTTGAGTGAATGCCTCGAGAATTGGAGCTTGCGATTGAAAGGGGGAAACTAGTCGTTCGAAACCATTACAAAAGGGGATGCGAGAAAAGTTGACTTGGTAAATAAGTGCACTGAGGCTATGTGCCGTGGCAATTGATAGAAGCCACACTCTAATATTCTCTCCTGCTCGTACTCTATAAGCCTTTTTGTCTATAAAGTTAAGTTCTGTTTATTTGTTGTAATTCGACTGGAACTGTGCATGGTTTCAGAGCTTCGCCATAACGATGAAAACTTATGAGGCGACTATCGACCATAGCCCCATACAAGATACTGCCCATTGACGGTTTTAGAAGAGCGAAACTTACTCTGGTAATAGCAATTGAATTACATGGCCCAATCATCGAATGGCGTTACGCTTGAACCTAATACGCGGGGCTAATGCAGCCAAGTACAGCGTAAGACCTTTTTCTAAGCCATGGCTTTAAGGATAATCCAGCAGAGATTCTCACACCCACAACCCCTCCCTGTGACTGGTGTGTCTCAGCACAGTTCAGTGTTCTCCTCTGACACTTTCGTTTCCTGGCTTTTAACAGATCTGCAGCTCTGGTGCTGGTACTGGTTCTGCCTTGGCAACTCATGTGGCATGGCATTCTTTTGTTTTGCGACAGGTCAGATTATAAGCCGACACAGCGTGTGCACGCCGTTTTCGCATATTTCCCTTTCAGCCACACCCGTAGGAGGGCATTTTAATAAAGTGAATTTAAATTGTTTTCCACGGGCAACCTTTTGACTGGATTCTGCAGATGGTATTCCTTAAAGCAAAATTGCATTCACGTACAAAACTGCAATTGATTGAGAGGGAATAAAATAAATGTTGAATAAGTAAAACCCCCACCCAGCAATATGCCAACGACGAGACAAAAAATTGCACAACTTGCACTAACAGCAGAAATTGTTGGTCATACTTTAATTTCAGACGGAATTTCAATGCATTGATAGATTCGACAATAAAAAAATAAAATAGGCCCACATTTAAGCTAAAAAAGAAACACAAAACTTTCCATAATGTTCACTTAATTAATTGAATTCTCAGCTAGAAGTTGGCCCATTGCTGAAACATTTTAAACTTTTCACTGTTAATGTATTATTTTAAAAATATTATTTCGAAATAGCTTACTCGTCACAAAACCTTATTTTTGTTTCTAAATATTCCCACGTTAAAAAAAAACTTTTTACTGTTTAACGAGCGATGTAACTCTAGCCACATATAATTTATTTTTAATAAAAAGGAGGCAACAACATCAATTTCGGTTTGGTAGCCACTTAATACTGCTGCCACTTTTTACCTGCCCAGGGCGTTTTGATGTACATAGAATCTAGGTCCTATATGGTAGAGTCCGCACACGCATAACATTAAAGGTTTGGTGTCTCTGCCACACTGATTCACGGTAATCATTAGCATGCAAATTTGAACAATTTATCAATAAATATGTACATATGCCTAGGTAAGGTTAGGTTATCCCGGACGGCCCTCTACGGGGCCTCTCATAGGCCAAAAAGGCCCTTAGTAATCCGGATCTTTGTATGGACCTTACGAGCATGCTTCTGAGGTTCCGAAGTCCCCCAGAATCGAGGTGTTTTTCGCAAAGGCAAGCAGTTTCCCTGGCGACCTCTTGGAGGCATCCTCCAGTGATGCCAACATCGGTGCGCCCAGGTACATTCTCCTTGCCCTTAAGAGAGCCGGACACCGGCAGATGAGATGCTCCAGGGTTTCGACAGCCCCGGGCTCATTGCATTTCCTGCAGATGTCACTGTTAGTGATGTTCAGCCTGGTTGCATGCGACGCAGCCAGGCAGTGGCCTGTTAGTATGCCCACTAGCAGTCTGCAATCCTTCCAGCAGATAGTGGCTGAGATTATCATTGCGTTTCTTGCACATGATTTTCGAGATTCTGCAGGTGGTGGTGTTCTTCCACTTGCTATCTGTTTTCATTTTGGCCTGTTTCTCCAAGTCGCTTTGTAGCGTCCTTAGGGAGACCGGCACGCTTTCTGTCATATCGGTTGCCAGCCCGACGCCTTCCTTAGCCAGAACGTCCGCCTCTTCGTTTCCTTCGATACCCTGGTGACTGGGAACCCAATAGATCTGCACTGACTTAGTCGTGCTTAGTGATTCTAGTGCCTCCCTGCTTGCCAGGACACTTCTAGAACTGACCGCGGACGACTGCATGGATTTTATCGCTGCTTGGCTGTCAACGAATATGTTAACCGTATTGTGTGGTCGCTCTGTGAGCTGAGCGACCTCTGCTGCCTTCTTGATGGCGAAGACTTCCGCCTGGAATATGCTGCATCGGTCGGGTAGCTTATACGACGCCCTTATTTCAGGGTTTGTACAGTATAGGCCTGCTCCTACTCCTTCCTTCATCTTGGAGTTGTCAGTGTATATGTTGAGGTGTTGAGTCTGGTCCCGTCCCGCTTTCCAGTCTTCGGGTCCCATGAGGAGGTTTGTTTTTACTTCAAGGCACGTTTGGGGGATCATGTAGTCGGTTGAACTGATCATGTCCATTCCAATTGAACTATGCCCGAATCTTTGAGGAGACATGTTCCCCGACGCAATCAAGCGCTGAGCCGCCTTGCTTGCAGTCAGCCCAGCGTAGATGTCGAGGGGGTCGATTCCGAGTATTGTTTCGAGTGCTCTGGTTGGCGTTGACCTCAGCGCTCCCGTTATACAGAGCAAAGCCTGCCGCTGGGTTCGTTCCATTAGCTTGTGGTACGTCTTCTTTTCAGTGGCTTTCCACCACACTAGGACTCCATACAGCAGAGTTGGTCGCACTACCGAGATGTAGATCCAATGCATCAGAGCGGGCGACAGGCCCCATGTGCTACTAAGCATCTTCTTGGATGCATATAGTGCATTGGTGGCCTTTTTCACCCGCTCTACTACATTGGGTCTCCATGCCAGCTTACTGTCCAGTACTGTGCCGAGGTATTTGACCTGTGCTTTAGGGGTTAGCCTTGTTTGATTGACTTTAGGGGGGACCCATGTTGGTACCTTGTATCTCTTGGTGAAGAGGATGAGGTCCGTTTTGTCCGCGTTGATACTGAGTCCTACTCCGTCTGCCCACTCACATATCTCCCTGAGTGTTCGTTCCATTATGGAGCTGAGAGTCGATGGACATACACCCGTAATAAGTACGCTTATGTCGTCTGCATAAGCTGTTATTTTTGGGGCTTTCCTTTCGAATCTCTTGATGAGATTGTCGACCACCAGGTTCCATAGCAGGGGTGACAGGACTCCACCCTGGGGTGTGCCCCTGTGTGCACCTCTGACCATGGAGGCGGTGCCCCACTCTGATTGCACCCGTCTACAACCTAGAAGGTTCTTTATCCAGAGGTTGATTGACGGGTGGGTGCTGGTAGCTTCTAGGCAGTCCATTATTGCTTCTGTAGCGACGTTATTGAATGCTCCGGATATGTCTACGAATACTCCAAGTGCAGATTTCTTAGTGTTGAGGGCTTTCTCGACGGTAGCTACTAGCGAGTGCAGTGCTGTTTCCACCGATTTTCCCTTGGTGTAGGCGTGTTGGTTGGTTGACATTAGTCCGCTTACTTTGGTTCTAATATGTAGATCCAGCAGCTTTTCTAATGTTTTCAGTAAGAAAGAGGTTAGGCTTATCGGTCTGTAATCCTTGGAACTCACATGGCTGCACTTTCCTGCTTTTGGGAGGAAGACAACTCTAGAGGTTCTCCATTGGATCGGGATATAGCCTGTTCTTAGGCATGCTGAGTATATCGCGAGAAGCCATGGGGTGATCACCTCTTTGGTCACTTGCAGCATGGCTGGGAATATTCCGTCCAGTCCAGGTGCCTTTATGCCCGTGAAGGAATCTATAGCCCATTGGATTTTCTTTGGGGTTATCAGATCTGTTGGGGGTGTTTGTTCCTCAGTTGCTACGTCCTGATGCGTTTCGGCATCGGTGACCTCGGTGCATCCTGGGAAGTGGGCCTCCATTAGTGCCGTTAGGGCTTCTTTGCTGCCCTCCGACCACTGTCCGTTGTCTAGTTTGAGTTGGTTTTGTACTGTGGGTTGCTTTGACAGCAGCTTCCTCAGCCTAGCCGTTTCAGACACTTTCTCAATGCTGGAGCAGAAGTTTCTCCATGAGCTACGCCGTGCCTTACGTATCTCCTTCTTGTATTCCCTTAATAGGGTCTTGTATTCCTCATTGATGTTATCGTCGTTCGCTAGTTTGGCGAGCTTGAAAAATTCCATGAGGTTGTTTCTTTGCAGAGAGAGGTCTCGATTCCACCAGAGTGGTTTGGACTTCTTCCTTGTTCTAGATGGTGGGCATGCTGTGGTATGCCTCTAGCAGTTCCGTAGATAGGGTCTCTAAGGACTTCTCTATATCCTCCGCGGATTTCACTGAGCCCGGGCTCGCGAGTTTCGAGGTGACTGTCTTTCTAACTTTCTCCCAGTTTGTGTTCCGGGGGTTTCTATAGACTACCACTTTCGGAGTGTATTCAAATTCGCACTTGAATTGAATGTACCTGTGGTCTGAGAAGGAAGGTCTTTCGAGGACCTTCCATCCAGATATGTTGGTACTCCCACGTAGGTGTATTCCTCCCCCACGTTTGCTACATCTATGTTATTTGTTAGTATAAAGTCTAGGAGTGACTCATCTCGGTCGTTGATATCAGGGCTCCCCCACACACTATGGTGGGCATTAGCATCTGTGCCAACGATCAGTTGGTAATCTTTGGAGTCGGCTTTTTCCACCAGACTCCTTAGTTCTTCTGTCGGTGCGGACCTGTCGTGCGCCATGTAGCAGGAGGCTACCAGAAGGCGCTTCTCCTCACTTTCCAGCATAACTACTGTCAGGTCGTCTGTACTGTAATGAGACATAAGGTAAGCGTGGATTTCTTTCCGTACTAGTACGGCAGTTCTATTCCTGCTTACCGGTGTTGAGTAGAGTGTGTTGTAATTTGAGAGCTTTAGCCCGGCCACCGAATTGCCTGATGCAATCCAGGGCTCCTGGACCAAAGCTATGTCAGCGGGCCCTTGCTCCATGGCAGTGTGGAGCTCCGCTGATGCTGTCTTGCTCTTATGCAAGTTGAGCTGCAGCACACTCAGTTTCATGAGCAGCTGGCTCCCCTGCATACGACGGGTTGACTACTACGGTCAGGTCACCGTCCTCTTCTTCGAGCGTGTCGTCCAACGCCATGCCCTGGGCGGCCTCTACAATGGTATCCAGACCGAGGTCCTTCTCCACTTTGCCTGCCTGCAGGGTGTGTGCGTCCTTGTTGCTGGGCTGACGCTTTTTGAGGCGCAGGTACACGCTCCCCATACCCCACGCCATTTTCCCGTACTTGGGGTAAAGTTGATCCTCCGCTGCTTTGTTGATCTGGAGGATCACATGCTTGCTCCCCCCGTTGGGTAATGGGCTACCAGCATGCAATACCTTCCAGTCAGCGGTCGGTATCTCGGGGTTTTGTCGCTGAAGGAGCTTCAGCGCGCGGTCCCCTTGGATTGCGATGGGGAAGAGCACCTTCGCCTTTGGTATGGACGGGATTAGCTCCCTGTCCACCACCTCCAGCTTGGCCCCCTCCCACATCGCTTCCAGTTGGCAGACCGTTTGCGTCAGCCACTTCAGCGTCGGGTCGTCCTTACATTTCAGGATTTTGACCCCATTCAGCCACCCAGCACCATCGAAGGTGGGCATGGGAGCTGTTGGGTTCTCATCCATCCTTGTAAACAGGGATTCTACCAGCCGCGCGTGGACCATTTTCCACTGCGCCGCTGTTATCTTCCCATTCTCATCACGTCTGTCGATGAGTGCTACAATCAGGTGTCTCTTGGACACATCGCTGATCTTCTCGCCGGACCCCTGCTTTGCCGGTTTAGGTGGAGGTTCCGCTCTCTTAGGTCCACGCTGCCGCTTGCTCGCCGGAATGACGGCACTGTCCGTCGAGCGCTGCCTTTTGGTAGCCAGCAACTCTTCCACCTTGTTGGCGTGCTGGCTCGTCGATGCCTTCATCTGTGGCACCTGCGCGTAGTACTTCCGGCCCTCCTTAACCTTCAGCTCAGCCCAAGCTAGCTTGGATTTCTCCTCCTGGGAAATATCCGCCTTGCCTTGGAGCCTGCCTACTATCTTGAGGGCCGCCTTGTATTGGGCTTTGGCCTTCATCCCCTCCCTCGAACGCTTCGGCCCTTCCCTGCGCAGGGAGCTGGTACCTGGTTCAGGCGAGCGAAGAAGGCTGTCCTCTTCCGTTTTGCTGATGGACAGCACGCTCTCCAGGTCCGAGTCTGCCTCGACAACGGCACCTGCGCGGCTCATCCTACAGCGGGGGGTTGTGGCAGTAGTATTGCAACTGACGTGACCTGCTTCCGTCACGTCCGAGGTGTGGCCACTGGCGACACGCAGAGAGGATTGCTCCTCCCCGTGCCCGCCGGTGGTAGCAGCCACGCTTCCCACCGACGTTTGGGTTGACATCCCAACCCGTGCTTGACCTTTGCCCTCCTCCATGTTCGGCCCGAAGGTCCATACGGCTGATGTTTTTCGGGGGAACCACCCCCAAGCGTTTTAGGCCTACCCGCCATGCACCTCTAGCCATGGCCCTGACCCCGCTCCCCCGACTCGAGGTCGAGAAGACGCTGGGCCAGCCGCATATGAATATAGTGGAAACAAATTTTGTCACACACGCCCACAGAGCCACAGACAGGATGAAATTGGTGGAGTGCTTTGTGGACGTGTGTATGTAGTTCGGTAGGAGCCATGATAAACAGACGTGGAAGGCACTACTCATGAGTATGCAATTTGAGGCAGATTTTATTATGAAACATTTTTGGGAACAGCTGCCAAGTAGAACGAAATCCCAACATATAGTCGTCTATACAAATATTAGATCACCTCATACTTGTTTGATATAGTCTGTGTCTTCTTCTTAAGTTCTTAAATAAGTTTTTACATTTCAAATCTTTTTGCACACAACTTCAATGCAGAAATGTTGCGCACACCCCATATCGATTTCACAGTGCACTTGCCGTTCTACGAATATTTACCTGCTCCAGAGAGAACATCAAAGGTGAATCAGGAGAACTATGAGTGGCTGCAATCAACTGCTGTGAAATTTCTCTATTGGACAGAAGGACAGGAGGAGTTGCTGCTGGGGGTGGGACAGGTGAGACTGGCCTGGGAGATGGTCATCACTCTCACATATTTACACAGTTTGGCCAAGTTCCATCGGCAAAAAGAGGGTAAATAAATGTGGCCACAACTGCCACTAAGGACCCAAGGGCAGATGCGGGGCAGACTCTGACCGCATGCTGCTGGCTCCGACTCAACTCATCCATCCATCCTTCAATCAGCTGTCGAACTGTGAGCTCTACTGTCAACCTCCGGCTCATCTGTTAAAATAACATTGCTTATGGGTCTTGGATTATTTTGTCTTTGTCGCCCGATCTTCGAGTATAGTAACATCCATCCAACATCCATAGTAAAAATCCCTTAACCCAAATCTGTGGGAATACATTGATAAAACTATGCACTCCATAAGCTTTGATTTTTTCTCGTAAGTGAATATTTTATACACATTTGTACACATCCCTTAGAAATAACTAATGTTATACCTTTAACGTATTGCATCCATTTAAATTTCTGTTTACACAGACAAGATGGTCTTTCTGATGATAATCGGTTAAATCGGCCTTTGAGTGGCCGTGGTCCAGGTATTGGATTTAGTTTCTGTTGGCGTAAAGGATTTACTTCTTTTTCGTTGACTTCCTGGTAAAATATTCTTTGTTTTTCATGCCTGAGTACTTAATATACATACGTGGAGAAGGAATCCAAAATCCTGGAATTCATTCTCATTGGAACACCGATATTACACAAATAAATTATTATTATTTATATGAACAGTCAGTTAACTATATCGATATTGCAATAGCTATATGATTTTCCTTACTTTTGAAACCTGTTACAGCTATTTTCAGGATGAAGTGACATTAGCCTGCCCTTATTAAAAATCACTTTCATAAAATAAATAAATTAAGGTCGTATTGAATCATGCTTTTCAGAAATAGCCGTTGTAATTCCTAACTTGATTTGTACAGTGTCTACTTTAAGTTCTCCACCAAAAACATGGCTGAAAATGCGCAAACAATAACCCCGAATTCGGTCAGAGGGTAATAGTGTTTTACCCTCGACATCTATATATATGTGTAAAACTAATGGCGGAAATTATATTGACTGAAATTTTATGGGCAAACTACGTAAAAGGCAGCTAAATTTTTACATAATTTTCGATCAATTGACAAAAACCCGTAACTTTAGGGAGGAATATTTTTGCTTAAATTTCGGTGACGAAAATTTAAAGACAAGAAATAAATAACTTCAATTAAGGTTTTGTGAGTACTCGTACCCACCAGAGCGGTGGGACTGCTATAAAGTGCACTAAAGATCTGTAGTCAGACAAAGAATATTCCGACTGCCCGCCGAAATTATCGTATCGGTTAACATAAAAATAAATTTTATCTTTCCCAACCAGCCAGCCAGCTGCATCGTGTATGCGGACATTTCTGGTTCTCCAAAAAGGCAGAAGCTGTGATGGTAGGAAGGCAAAGGCCAAAAGTGGTTGTGAGGTGTAACTTACCAGCGCAAATCGAGGTGTGAGGGGACTTAATGCATGTCTATGACTGGAATTATGTTCGCATCAGCAGTTATTTATGCAGCCCAATGAATTTGGCTCAATGCAGTTCGTATATTTATGGCCGCGTGGGTGTGAATATTGATGCAGCATTGTCTGGCTAATACGAGAAGTAATGCCATTGATTTCTTGAAACAGTCATTATTGAACCATTATTTTTATAAACTTGTAATTTACTGTAACGTGTTAATAGCTAACACGATTTAAATGGACAACAATAATAAAAATGGGGAAATCTTCACTAAACAGAGCCGTACACTTGCACCATGATAAAAACATCTGATAAAAAATCCTTAGCATTATTCCGTGCAAGTAAGACTTCAGGAAGAGAAGGAGCCACATCAGGAGCTGGCATGAAAGCTTGGCTTGTTTGGCTGACCAGGACCACGGGAGGAGATGCTGGCCCTTGTTGCACTTTTGACGGTGGCACTGAGTGTGTGCCAGTACCACACAAAAGCAGCGACAAGAACAGCAGTGATTAGTTTCTTATTCCTGTATTTGCGGATATTGTTGTGTCCTGGCCCTTGGCAAGCGTGAAATTGTATAAGCTTTCCGGAATATCAGTTAAACCATAATTACCACACCAATGAATACATTTCAGATTTCTCTCTTAGTCCTACCTTCATAGCATGATTGTAGCCTTTTTTACATTAACCACCATAAGCAAGACGAAAATTCAGTTTGCAAACCCATTTTCCTATCATGTTATTTGGACTGTTAGGTCCCGTTCATCGCGAGACTTTTGGGTCATCAAAAAGAACACAAGAATGTGTTATGCTGGTGTTCGAGGTTTACATCTCTGGGCGGTGCTTTGGATCATTTGTAACATTTTTTTTTGAGCCTAGGAATTACGAATGCCTTGGGACTTCTGTGTCTACATATGTATGTACCTTTTGTTTTGAATGAATATAATTATACTTTTGGTTATATCTCCAAGTCAATTGCTTAATATAAATTCCTCACACGCTTGTTGAAGCGGCCATACGCCATCATTCTTTTGGGATGGGTTGGGACAGCATGGGAACCTCTTTAACCTAGGCTCAATAAAAGTGTATAATATGAAATTTAAATTATTGGGCATACCCGTGGAGGTGACCTTTAAAAGTACTCAATGTTAGTTATTCTTAGATCGATAAAATCAGTTAAATTTGTCACCAACAAATGGAGTGTTTTTGGATAGATGTAAAACAATTTATTAAGATTTATACATAGATTGATGAAAAGGGTTTTTTTTATTTGTATACAAAGCTTCTGCTGAGAAGAGGATATGAAATATTCCAAAATACATATATGCATATACATATGTACATATGTGTTGTTATACAAATTGGATGCTTGAAACATAATTTATGTTTTATTGTATTTTGCGGTAGTACCTATGGATTATTGTACAAATAGTCCATAATACCGGGTAGTCCATAATACTGGGTAGAGTAAGGGCGCGGACGAAAGAACGCAGTTCAGCTTCCTTGTCCCGGAGGACAACGCCCACGAGAAGCACGAAGCCAAGGCGACAGACGGATTCGGTGTACCCAAGTCTCCCGTCGTGAGTAGCAGGTGCGGTAGGCAGGGAAAAAGTATGAATAAAAGATTGAATACTAAAATAAGCTCTCTGATGATTATCCGAGTCCGATCTTAGTGGGCCAAAGGATATTGGGATATGCGATGGCATCACTTTACTTCTCCTCCCCTCCATTCGTAGTGACACGTGAATTATGGGTGCCAAAAAGTGCCGTCCGACGATAGTCTCGGCCTTTTGGAGACACTTGACACACTGGCTTCCCTGACATCCCTGTATGAAAGATGAGAGAGAACGGCTGCGTAAGGGAGAATAAGTACATATATAGGTATGTATGATAATGTGGTACAGTGGGCAGTGCACACAATGAACAATGATAATAGAAACTTTAAACTACTGCTGCACCACGTGCTTCATTCTATAGATTCGATAAGGCTGCGGAACCAACAGTTTCCTTTTCCAGCAGTGTCTTTACACAGTTTTTCGTTACACTTCGCTTTCAAAATGTATTGAAATTGCATATATATTTTAATGGAACAACGCCTTAAGTAATATTGGCAGCAAACAGCGCCAAATCGAGTAGCAACAGCTGCATGAAAACCATCGGAAAAATGAATCCCCTTTCCCACCCCTGGCAATGAAAATATAACACTACTCGACAAAACTCAAATTTTTTTCCCGCTTTAAAAAGTCGAAATAATACATATTTCGTGTCTTACATTTTTGGTTTCAGATTAGGCGTGGTTTATGGTATCGTTTGGATAAACGGCTAAGTTGCAGCCGTTTGACCAAACCATCACATCCCGAATTTTGCCGATAAATTCCGTTGGCAGACAAAAAATACCCAAAATCTGTGTTTGTAACAGTTTTTAATGTTAAAATAGCATTTGGAATGGTACCAAACGGCATATACGCGATTTTCTAGCTGCATTTATCAGCTTTGCAGAGCTGCTAAATTCAATACAACCAGATATAAGAAACTTATGTGAAAAAAGAAGCACTACCTCTGAAAAAAACATGATAAATTTTCAAAAATTCTTTAAGAATAAATAAATCTAAACAAAAACTATAATTTTAAAAAAATTTAAAACTTCATATCTATCTGAAAAGTTATTTTGGGCCACAGCGGAAACGTTGTATTGACTAGTGTAATCAGTGTACATAGTCGCATAAATTTCACGGAATATAGCCAGCAGCAGTTGGCTTTAATGGAGCTGATCCATATCCTTATATGCTAGGGGAAAGTTGATAGCTTGTTTGCGCTTTCCTTTTTCAGAATGGTTAAATATGTGCACCTATATATATTTTTTATGCGATACTCGCATATGGGAGATATATTTACATTTTATATCTCTCTTTTCGTTGATCCTGTTGGCGGCCCGCCTGCTGGCTGCCGGCAAATGTAAATAGGCATGAAATCGAATTTTCTGTTTGCTCCCTGCGTGTTTCTGGCTTCTTCGCATTTTTCCTGGTTTTCCCATTCTTAGAGCTGCCGCTTGTCAGTTTTTTGGGGTTCGCTGTCGGACCAACAGGGCGGCGGGCAGGTTTGCAGGTTGATGGCGCTGCTCTTTTGATCTGCTCCAATTTCATTCACACTGACAGTCGAAAGCTCACTGAAATTTACCCAATTGAGTTGCCCCATCACGTGTGTAGGTTGGCTTCCACATTAAAGCGGATGTGGCACATTGGGTGATAGTTTATGATTGGACACAAAAAAGGGGCTGATGGCCAACTGACCGCAGACTCTGCGGTTAATCTGAAAAATATAATCAGTTGTATTGGGCAAAACTACAACTAGCACAGAACTAAACAAAGCCCGTATATGTTACACATTTCGAACATCATTTAAATATTAGACTTCACTAAAAAAGGATTCCGAGGATGTATGCGAAGCTCGTTTGAAAACAGTTGTAGAAAAGTATACGAAATAATCTTCGAATTTTCAAATTTAATTGAGCAGACAGATTGGAAGATTTCAAAAAGCTTTATTTATCCAACTTTTTACCCTCCTTAAAAGAAAATTTAAAGAATTCTTTCAAGCTTTCATTTCTGAAGCAGCTGCTACAAAAGCATCAAAATCGATAAGCATTAAACTGATAATAAACTGAACTTCTGCAACAGCAGTAGGTACAAGCTCAAATGACATTTTGTCGGTTCTGCTTGAGTTGAACGAATCCCGCGGAACTTTATCTAAGGGAAACAAAATATAGCTGGGGACACATACAAAAACAGAAAGGTTGTTCCTTTTTGGGGAGTTGCCACTCAGATTTGCCTGTCAAAGATTATCAGTTCATCTTTAAATATTATGATAGCAATACGGCTGCTGCTCCTCGATTCCGCCTAGCAAATTACAGTCTGTCCTTGAGCAGAAAGGAAGGTGGTGACCAAACGAAAAGAGGAAAATGAATAACTTGACTGTATTGCTGGCATTTTCAATACCCTTGCAGATCCATTGTTTATTTTGCAGGTGGAAATTACAATTACAATTACATTCGATATGTACATATGTATATCATCTTCATCTACAGTTTTGTTTTCATACAGAAAGTTACAAAATTGTGTAGGAATAGAAGATTCTGGAGCTGATATTTATTGACATAAAGATTTAAATGCTGACAGGAAATACATATGTATCTACTTGTACATACGATACGAAATTAGAAGCTTTCGGCTCAGCTTGGTCAATTCATTTAAGTATTATTTCCTAATGTATAAAAGTTTATTTTGATAAAGAAATAAATATAGAATCAGAAATGATACATTTCGCAATGCAATAGTCTCTGAAAGGGTGTTTCAAAAGGGGAGAGTATTTCAATTTGTTGTTGACTTTTCCGCGCATTCCTACGATTCTGGAGCACCATCATTCGGATGTTGGGTCTATGGTCGATTTTCGATTTTATTTTTTTCAGCTTTCCCTTTCTTATTGTTTTTTTTCACCGCTCTTCCACCCATACACCCATTTTTCTCCGTGCAATTGAGTAATTTGTGAATTTAGTCCATTTTCTGTTTGATTTTATCCGTTCTTCAAACAACCTGTTTGCTCTCACCTTTTCCCGCTTTTGTGGCAGTTTTATTGGTGGGATTTAAAATCAATTGCGGCTTTTATTTTTTTATTTTTTGAAATATCCGTTTTTAAAGATCGCCCACGCAAAATCCCTTCATAATTAAGGTCTAATATGCGAACATAGTCGGTTAATTTTAGATGGGGCCCCACCCAGGGTCAAGTGTCGGTAACATACTATCAAGTTCAATAAACGTAACGATGCTTGAAATGATGGCCGGGTTGGACATGGGTTATGGCGTTATTATGTGACATTTATAAGAGTCTAATATAATTTATGCGCATTCATATAAGAAATTTGTTTGGGCCATTTTTGTGTTTCGTATAGCATTTAGATAGGCAAAATTATGCAATAAATCTAATTTTACTGGGCGCATGCATACTCCACGCTCAGACTCTAAAAAATAAACCGCTTGTAGCATATGTGGTGTTCACACAGGACGGAACAAAGAGGTTCCACCTAACGCATTTCAAAAAAAGGAACTTGTTGATTAATCCTTTTATAGATTTCCTGCTTTAAAGAACCGCTTGCATCAAGTGTTCCATTGGGTAAACTCATATAATATTCCGTTGGTAACAATGCAGAAAATAATGGGTACGGGTATGGAGGCCCTGAGAAGCCCAGATGGTAATGACTCTGAGAGACACTCATCAGCCTTCCGGCAAGACATTGACGAGCCCAGCCACATTTTCTTAGCGAAACTTATTCATTGCCCTTAGAGTGCAACTAAAAGGGAAGAAGAAGACGATCAATTTGACAAGCACTCAAATTTAATTCAGTGTGTGTGTGGTTAGGTTAGGTTAGGTTACAGCGGCTGCTAGACTCACTGGGAGCCCAGCACACTTAGGCCGTTTCCGGCCCGTTGTGATGTGTGTGTGTGAGTAAATGGAAAATACAATTACTCCTGTCATGCAATGGCGTCAGCCAAGTCTCCAGAGAAGCGGCCCCATGCTACTACCTTGCACACGACTTGCTTGAAATTCGCAATCGCCTAAAATGGAAATTATCGTTCGGCTACCGCATTGCTCTCACTTTGACGCAGCTTTAATTAAGAGTCGGGGAAAATCATCCAGCGATGAAGACTTAAAACAAAAACGAAGAGTCAACAAATGTTGCCTCCAAAACTTTGTTCAAGCTGTACAAGTTTGTCAACGTATATTAGCGTCTTGACAAATAACGGATTCTTCGGCAGAGCATTTCATTGCGTTGAAATCAAGGGGCAGAGAGCCGAAAGTTTAATTTAGATTGATGTCAGTCTATTTTTTTCTCTACATTGGAAAAACCTGAGAAGTCATTATAATCTCTGAAAGCGTGAACAAATATAAAAAGGTATTTTACAAAAATATCTATAAATATATTTACATTCAGAATTAAAATCAATTTTTATTTCTCGCTTTAATCTCTGAGAGACTTCGGCTGCCGCACTACTTCAGATTTTAAACGAGGGGGAACGTAGTAACTTTACCTGTTACTACTCTATACCTGGCAGTCAGGCAGAGTACATGTATGTGATCTTATGATTTAAATTGACAAAAAGGAATTGTTACATTTTTGCCAAAAAAAATTGTGAAAAAGTTAAGTTGAACCACTCTGCAAATTTTTGTATATTAAATGTTATCTTTTTCCATTTTGGTTTTCATATGTTACTTACATCTGTCTTCTCTACATTTGACGTCTACTTGTCTCCACATGTCTTCTCTATACGGTACGTGATTATGTGAAAGTGTATGCGAGAAAGAGAGAGGGTATGAGTAAGCGCTTGGCAGGCATTGCGTAGTGACTGAAATTGCATCATTCTGGACACAATGATCTGACCTGATTTAGATTTGGCCATCTGGTAGATAGGGTCATTTCCCATGATTCTGCACTTGTAGTAGTGTGATATCACAGAAGTCTGGTTACAAAATTTAGTTGCTCTAGCTCTCATAGTATCTGAGATCTAGGCGCTTATGAAGACGGACGGACAGACGGAAGGACGGACAGACGGACAGACAGACATGGCTATATCGACTCGGCTATTGATGCTGATCAAGAATATATATACTTCATGGGGTCGTAAGCGCTTCCTTGTGGGCGTAACACACATCCACTATCACAAAACGAGAGGGAACGTTGTGTACGTTGGGAACGTACCTTATACCCGATACTCAGTCAGTATATACATATATACATACATATATGAGCTTGCGATTTATGCAATTTCTTATATGTTCGCAAAAGGGACAAATTAAAAAAATGGCCAAAAAATAATATTTCAACGAGAGGGAACGTTGTGAGCCGCGGCAAAGGCCGCGGCTCTACCTTATACCCGGTACTCAGTCAGTATATACATACATACATTTATGAGCCTACGATTTTTGAAATTTATTGGGACGAAAATAAATTTTTTGGAATTTTTATACATGTTTCCATTTTTGTTTACATATGCTTTGTATATCTGCGCCTACATTTCTACATGACATGTATAACTACATATTTGAGACGTACAAGTGTTTAGGACAGAGAGAGAGAGGAGGGGGCATGAGTCAGCGCTTGGCAGGCGTTGCGTAGCCACTGAAATTTAATTTGTTTCTTCTGGCCATAATATTGATCCTATATGATCCAGATTCAGCAATCTGGTAGACATGGTAATTTTTCATGATTCTGCGTTTTTGGTTTTCATTTATCTTAAAAATTGTGGATTCCACAGATTTTCGTCTTTTGTGGAGGCGGAAGGGGGCGTGGCAAAATTTTAAAACAAACTCGTGCTGGTTCGGTATCACAGGAGCTGGGATAGAAAGTTTTGGTTGCTCTAGCCCTTATAGTCTCTGAGAACTAGGCGCTCATTTATACGGATAAGCAAGCAGATGGGGTCGCGTGTGAGAGAGAGCGGGAGGCAATGATGACTTTCGAAATGGTTTTCTTCATTGTAGCTATAATAATGATCCGATCTGATCCAGATTCAACTATCTGATAGAAATGGGCATTCTCTATGACTCTGCGTTTTTAGTTTTCTCGTATCTTCAAAATTGTGTACGCCACAGACTTTCGTCCTTTGTGTGGGCGAAAAGGGGCGGGGCGAAATTTTGAATTACATTTGGAGTAGTGTGATCACACGGAGACTGGATACAAATCTTGGTTGCTCTAGCTTAATAGTCTCTGAGATATAGGCGCAAATGAAGACGGACGGACAGACGGACAGACGGACAGACGGACGGACGGACAGACAGACATGGCTATATCTACTCGGCTATTGATGCTGATCAAGAATATATATACTTTATGGGGTCGGAAACGCTTCCTTCTGGGCGTTACACAACACCGTTATCCCCACAAATCTAATATACCCCTTACTCTTCGAGTACCGGGTATAAAATCTAATATACCCCTATACTCTTCGAGTATCGGGTATACAAATTCTTGGGCTCAATGTACTCAATGTATGGCATGACTATTCTAAACCGTTGCACATCCTATCTAATTAAGTTGTATTTATAATAATTACAATATAGTTTATTTGCAATATCCGATTATTTCAACCAGTTCTCACAATCTAGAAATATAGTAATACATGTCTTTAAATTAGATCAGGTTATGGGCCCTCCAACTTCTCATCCACTCTATGGAGCTGCGTGTCCACTTGCATAAATTAAATCCATTAGTGCGAGACAGGATGAGAGCTGCACAGTGTTCTATTGGCCGCAAATTTGTAAGTGTCCGGTTGACAATATTCTGCTTTGATATGCGGTTTGTCTGTATCTGTGGCCAGGGCCAAGACGTCTGTAAATTGAGTCGGCATTTGACATGACCGCGTAGTCGACTGTTATTGGTCGTCTAATCAAAACAAGAATTGCAATTCAATGATGATTTATTCTCCTTGGTGTAATGTTCTTTGGTGTTAGAGAATAAATTCAACTATTACTGTGGTGCAGTGGATACTCCCATATTAAATGACATTACTTTAGAAAAGTTTTCCAATTTAAGCAAAGTGAAGAGGCACTTGATTGACTTCAAACGCGGGAGGAAAAAGGTGGAAACTACTACTACACCCACTGGCATTCTGTTAAAACACAAAAGAAGCTTCCTTACAAGAGTCCTTCGCTTGTTGTTGAGAAAAAAGTGGAAAAAATAAACAAGAACAAACAATAATTTTCCAATATCTCAGGGCTTTCCTTTGCAAAGGATTCTGCAAGAATGATATGGGAAAGACGAAATTTATCCGCCCTGAAGCTTATGAAGATGATACACAGATTAGCATATTTATTATTATTTATTGCTTTAATATTTTCCCCCACATTTTTAATTTGTCTTCGGAATGGAGAGGCTAATTTTATGGAAAATAGATTATTCGAAAGCTTTTTATTCAGATTTGGTTAGATTTTATAGCTAAAGAAATAATAATTTGCATTTTTATGATCTAATTTACCAAATGCATTCCCATCAGTAGGAAACAGTCAATCTTTATGGCTTCCTTTTCGCCCATCAAAGCCAATAAAAACATTTTATATAATCAGTTTTATGTATGTATTTAATCGAAAAACCTGCGGCTATTTAAAAAATGGAAATGAATTGTTTTCTTTTGTTTTGAATATAAAGAGGGAGAAAAGCAACACATTTGAATAAACGGCTAAATTTATTAACAAATAAAATGTCGAATATATTTACCTTAAAAATTTACACACATTAAACAATAAATTGTATTAAAAACATGACAACGAAAAAAATTCACCAAGTGAAATACGTTTAAACATAAAGCACGCATTTTCAAATTAATTAACTTGTAGTAATAATGCAATTATTTATATTTGATTACTATGACTTTTTATGACTATTTTATAATATTCCGATTTTATCTCTTGTAAAATATTCGCAGTTTTTAAAGGCAGAAGCAAGCCAAATGAATAATTTTCTCAACAAATTTAGCCAATGATATCATGAAATGACTAAAATGATTGAATGCTCCAAGCACAAATCTTGAATCAGGCCTTTATACTTACGTATGTACATATATCGTGTGTATATTCCATTTTTATCTTTTCCTGCAATTCGATTCGATTTCCATGGTCCCTGTGCGACATACAATTTTTTTGTTGCCTTTTGACTGCTTTCAAAGGCAGTTCCCGCACCGGTCCCTGCCTTCAAAATTCTTGTCGATTGCATTTCCCACTCGAAAGCAGAACATTGTACAGAGAAGATTTACCTTTACGTAAAAGTGGTTCTCTCTGCAGTGGCATTTTGCTTAAATCTACGATTTGAAGCCAACTCTGGCAGCTCTTGAATTTCAAGCAAATTGTGGCTTTGATTTTAAGGCATAAGGCACTGCATGTACAATAATTTTGTTGATGTATTTCCAAGTCCTTATATTCGATATCCAAATCATGGATATGAATGGATATGAATATCCTTTTTGGTCGGTTGCATGTGGTGCTGCGGTCGAAATGCAATTGAAATCATCTGCTGTCCATGGCTTTAACGTTTTTTCGAGCCACATGGTTATTGTTCAACAGCACGAGCGAGTACACAATTAATCAAACAGCAGCCGTAAAACGAGAGGACAAAAAACAAGAAATTATATATGTATATATGTGTGGCATACAATCACAAACAAGCGTCGCTTCACCACATATAAGTGATAAGTGTAAATGCCACATGTAAATGTTGGACATGCGGTTGGCTTGCTGCCGAATTAAAAAAGTTTAAAAAATGAATCGCCAAGCAGATGTGACATCAGAAGTGATTGGACTGATATACACACATACATATGTATGTATACATGTTCTTTCTATCTGTCGTACATATAAACGATTCTACAATTGGGATGCACATATATCAACAACAACAGGTACTGAGGGGGAAACAAATTGATTGAACAAAATAAGTAATTTCCATCGACTGTTGTATATTAAGTTCAGGGCTTAAGGTTGTCGATTTTTCAAACATTTTCGCTTTAGCCACGCGAATTGTTTAGCTTTGGTGCGTTTGGTGTCACATAATATCAATAAACGACGGAAGCCAAAGTGGATTTTCACCTGTTATTACTTCGAAACCTATAGAACTGTGGAAATAAAAGTTAGTTCCTTTTATTATTAAAATAAAAATCCCTGACAATGATTGACATCGTAAAATATGGATATTAAAAATAGTACAATGTATAGATAAGGGATGGAGAACGGGATTTCATATGCAATTTGGAGACTTCTCGCTTGTATTATACATTTTTATTGATAGCGCGGAGGACATAATAATGTTATGTAGGTTGATTCTCGAAGATAACTGATACAACAACTGAACTAATTTTTATCTTAATAATAACAATATTTAGAATTCGGCTGCCTTTTAATTTTAAAATCTTTTTGACAAAAGTATATTATGTTATATTTTCTAAATCCTCTTCATATTGTACCTCAACTTTGCAAATTGTAAGAAATTAATAGGAAAGACGACTGTTCCAAAACAGGATGATATTCAAATCTAAATAGCAAAACTCAGAAATGGCAAATGAAAATAATCAATTTTTTTAATAAAGGAAACATGATATCTGCTGCTTTTATTTAAAACTGAAAAACAGGGAAAACTGCTTTATTGTTTCCTGGTCATGCTTTAAGAGGTCCTCACTTACCATCTTGATTCGTCACTTTTTTTTCTATTTTACTCGGCCATTTGCTTTGCCTTTACATTTCCATTTCCGCTCGAGGCACTTGGCTGTCGTCACCTCGTGTCACCGCCATGGAAATGTCATTTCCGTCATGCCGAGGCGCCTGAAATATATCCAGCGTCAAAACGCTCCCTCGCCATCGGTGACATCCGCCAATGTCTTAGCCCTCCACGTCATTTTCATTTACAGCTTCTGAGTTTCAATTTTTTTTCATCATAAGAACTACTGTCGACTGCAAATTTTCCCTCACTGATTTATTTATGTTTACAATCGAAGATGTTCTTAACAATGGACCTCCTATATATATTAATAAACGCATTTTAATGGAGTCCCTTGAATCTTTTTTAGAGTCAATTGAAGGAATTTTTACGAGTATTTTATTGGTTAAGTTTTAGTGCTGCATAGTTTGTATCCTTTAGGGGTTTCCTTTCAATGCGCTAATTAGGTTTCTATTTACTGATTTTCTTTGGCTTATCCTTCCGTCTGTAATTACCTCAATTCCTTCGCTAATTCAACTTTCTTTTTAAAAACCTTAGCAGGTGATTTTGCGAACTTCAACATATTTATTTACATATATTTTCTTAGGCTTTTAAGTTTTGGAGGGTACATTCGGTGGAACAAATGTATTTGAGTATTAAATATTGTTCGGTCAACCTTCGTCCACCCAACTAATTTAGAAGTAGTTAAACACCTCTCGTAGTCAAAGCGTACTCTCATAATTGCACGCTCTCACTATTCTCGCTTATGCTCGGTGCTCATGCACTAAGAGCCCAATAAAGTAGTCGTCGACTGATGCTCAACAGCACCTCATCGTCGTTACTATTTCTTGCAGCTCGGTTTTAATTCGCTTGCTTGGTTTTAACACACCCCCATAATTAAACAAATAAATATCAACAAGAAAAACGCTTCTTTTCTTGTTCAAACAAATATTATTAATTTCAAGCGCGATTTCATCTGAAATTAGCATATGACGCAGATATGGTGGTACCAACCAAATGGGGACTATATTTTCGTACATTTCGTAATATTGTAGTAATTACAAGGCACTGGAAAGTGGAGATTTAAATGAAATTATCATGCACGGATATCAATTTCATAAAGCTTATAGGGTCAGTTCATTGTTTTTCTGTTAACTGATTACTAAGCCACTCACGTGTTTATCGGATGAATGTGATAAGGTCATACATCACATGATTTTGTAACCCCAAACTGCCAGTTTATTGTCGTTCGGTATGCCACCGCTACCCTAAGAAAAGACATTATTTAAATGCGCCAATTAGTCATGACTCAATTGCTTTCCACTAACCTTCATTTTTATATTTGAAAGCCCCTCCTTAAACACCCACGCACTCCTTGAACATAAACCTTCAAGTATACGAGTGTCTAAGGAGCATTTCAAATGTATGCCCATTCCGTATTCCGTACCCTGTCTACCATCTTTACACCATTCTTGGAGACTGCACACACAAGAGGAAATGGAAAGGACGTCAATGTCTGCGTCAACCTATTCTGGCGTAAGATTTACGTCAGCCACGGTAATGCTGATAGTCGAATACTGATTTTATTGCGCCAATTTGTATTCTTGTCATAGGTTTGATTCAATTTTTCTATAAAAAAAATCTTCCGTCGAGCCACTCATTGACCCACTCTGCATCATCGAAATCCCTTGTTGATTTGCCACAATTATAAGGCAGCACGTTAGGCTGCACCACTATGATTTTCGGAGAAATATCGGGCTGCGAAATCTAGCAGATTAGCTTTTGGAACAATTCAACTGATGACGGCCTATCATTGAAAGGGTTCAATGTACTTTCCTCTAATTGCAAGTCGAACAATAGCTGCCTTGAAGCTGTTTCATTTCAACAGCAAATAACCAAACTGTAATTTCCTTTGAAGTTTTCCAACTGGAAATGGCACACCAGATTGCAAACAAACCTGAAAGGCAAACGGAAAACCGACAAAAATGTTGCACAAGCACCGGACTTTTAGCAAATGAAGGGGGGTACGAGAAATCTCTGCAAAAAAGCAAATACCAAACCGCTTACTGGGTTTTGGTTTGGTTTTGTTTGGTAAAGTTTGTTCGACTCTTTTGACCAAGCTTTGCCAAGAAAATATCTCTTTTATCTCTGTAGTTTTTCGTCTAAGGACTCTTCAGGTAGAAGCATTAACTGAGTTTGTTTATGGCAAGTAGAGCAAATAAAATAATGTCAAAGTAGGGAGAAAGAAAAACCCTATTGGTCAGATTCTAATTGTGAAATTCTACGCTTCCAACGATATTTTAGAGTATTTTTATTATAGAATTTCCCGGAACATCCTCTAGCAAAAAGGTCAATTAAACAAGCGCCACTATTTGCAGAGCCATTTTCCAAAGACAACGAGAAACTTTTGAATATTTTTGAGGTCATGGGGTTAAATATATTACTCCCGGAGTATATGGTGCCGTTACCAACCCGCCCAATGCGAAAAACTTTGTCATGCGACCCCTAGCCAGTTAGTCCAGTTAGTTCTGTGGCAAAATAGAATTTTGGACCAAGACCTGAACTAGAACTAGGACCTTCGTAGAAGCAGAGACCACCAGTTGATAAATTTTCAAATTCGCATGCTAATGAATGGCATGGAACTGATGCTGCAAAGTTTTTAACTTTAGCTTGTGGATGGGTTCTCTGGTACGCTGCTATGCGGTCGAAGGTGGAACGTGCAAAGAGATTGTCCGAGGATTCGAAGCATTGCAACGGACGTGTGGGGGTGGCATCACTCTCCGAGCTGAGCTGCATTAATTGCATGTCGAACGTTGAGTGGCTTCCATAAATTAACAATGGCCCAGAGGTCAGGAACAAAGTGCTTTTCCCATGTAGATTTCATACTCGCTAATTGAGATTTTATATTTTC
>JAWNKY010002148.1:0-11815 GCA_035041765.1 Drosophila algonquin | reverse complement strand
ACAGCCATTTTGGAATTTAAAAGTTAGGCACGTACCTAGTCCCCTTCCGGCAAAAACTGTTGACGGCATTCGCTGTGAAAGTCATCTGAGTGGAAGCCCTTAACCTATCACAAAACACATTGAACATCCCTCAGGAAAAGTGCTTGACTTTCACTTTGTCAACCAACACAACGCCGTCAAAGGGTGCAAGTTTCATTGGTCCTTTTTCCATTTTGAAACATACAAAACTTATTTTGTGGCCAGTCACAGTTCGGACGGACTTAAACTGTCATTGGACCCAAAGAGTTTGGTATATGACGTTGCGATCTGCCTTGATTAAATTAAAAGCAACAAAACTCTCAAAGGCTAAGATAATTTCTGGCGATCCGGCACTTGACAGCTGTCGGTAGAGTGAAGTGAAACACTTTTTGGGCAAACTTTACCACAGGGTAATCCATTTTTCATAAGGTCAAGAAGGCTTGAACATTTGAACCCATGAAAACAGACTCGAATTAGGCACGTGCTATTGGCGCATTGAAATTGAATTTATTTTGGGACCTGGGGAAGTGGGATCCCTACATTAGGGTGTTTGGTTAACACAGAGAAACGCACACACAAACTCACCTATGCGCATATAAAAAAGGGAGGCCGGAGTAGTAGAGTACGTCAACATAATCAGCAAAATAACCGAGCGTACGTCTGACCCTGACCCCCATGGCTTACAATAAAAGTGGATAAATGGAAGCATGTGTGAGATTGCCTCTGCCCTGGCAGGTTCTTAAGCACCCACGCAATGTCCTCAAGAGGGACTCGAACTCGAACTGATCCCTGTGCCATTGGCCCTGGCCCCACATCATGCCCTTTCCATATCCCATTGGATACGGTCAAGTCAATGCCTAATGACTTTGGTTACATGCCAATTTAGAAAGGACAAATGACAGCCAGGCTCCCACAATCTCGGCTTAGAAGTTTACGTTCGAAGTTTATCCATGCTCAACATTTTGATGCATTAATGGGGCGCCACGGAATGGCTTGTACTTGGGACTGTGATTGGTGAAACTTATGTGTTTTTTAGCATATTAAATGGAATTAAAATAAATTAGTTAAGTCTTACTAGGCAAGGCATTTTATAGTTTCAGAATGTGCAGATTGAGGATTCAGGAATCATTTGGGTAATACTTGATTCAGTCGCATATTATATATTCATAGTTAACTGTTGCTAATCTCCAACCATCACTAACAACTACGTAAACATGGGAAAATCGAAAAATTATCCCGAGCATATCCCATCTAAGGAATCAACTGCAAATAACCTTAATTGCGAGACAGAGTATCATCCGTTATCTATATTTATTGACGATCAGTGGTAAGCCAAAAGAAGATTAGATGATTCGATTTTCTTGATTATGTTTGAAATGTTTGAACTCGTCATGAATGAAAATACTTTTGCTTTAAATTAGTCTACCCACTAAATAGCTCTCACCAGGAAACAGTCCAAGAAATAGTCCAAGTGGGTTTCGCCAACATCCTTATTATGGGCGGCATTCTGTGACTTATGTGCTTATATTGTCTTTGTCTTCTTATTTATTCATATATAAATTGTAAAAATGTTCAAAGGCCTGACTCTATCCGATCCCGTCACGCTTGAGGCTGTTATCGGAGGAGTATACCGTCAAGGCCCAGGTCCCAGTCGAAACTTGGGGAATCACCCCAACACTGCCGCAGGAGAAAACGAGAGGGAACGTTGTGAGCCGCGGCAAAGGCCGCGGCACTACCTTATACCCGGTACTCAGTCAGTATATATATACATACATATATGAGCCTACGATTTATGAAATTTATTATATGTTCTCAAAAGGGACGAAAATAATATTTAAATTAAAAAAATGAATTTTTTGGAATTTTTATACATGTTTCCATTTTTGTTTACATATGCTTTGTATATCTGCCCCTACATTTCTACATGACATGTATAACTACATATTTGAGACGTACAAGTGTTTAGGACAGAGAGAGAGAGAGGGAGGGGCATGAGTCAGCGCTTGGCAGGCGTGGCGTAGCCACTGAAATTTAATTTGTTTCTTCTGGCCATAATATTGATCCGATCTGATCCATATTCGGCAATCTGGTAGATATGGTAATTTTCCAAGATTCTGCGTTTTTGGATTTCTCGTACCTTAAAAATTGTGGATTCCACAGATTTTCGTCCTTTGTGGGGGCGGAAAGGGGCGTGGCAAAATTTTGAAACAAACTCGTGCTGGTTTGATATCACAGGAGTTTGGATGGAAAGTTTGGTTGCTCTAGCTCTTATAGTCTCTGAGAACTAGGCGGCGCAAAATACGAATGGGCAAAGCGGATGGGGTCGCGTGTGAGAGAGAGCGAGAGGGAACGATGACTTTCGAAATGGTTTTCTTCATTGTAGCTATAATAATTATCCGATCTGATCCAGATTCAACACTCTGATAGAAATGGGCATTCTCTATGACTCTGCGTTTTTAGTTTTCTCGTATCTTCAACATTGTGCACGCCACAGACTTTTGTCCTTTGTGTGGGCAGAAAGGGGCGGGGCGAAATTTTGAATTACATTTGGAGTAGTGTGATCACACAGGAGACTGGATACAAAACTTGGTTGCTCTATCTTAAATGGTCTCTGAGATATAGGCGCAAATGAAGACGGAGAGACGGACAGACGGACAGACGGACAGACAGACATGGCTATATCGACTCGGCTATTGATGCTGATCAAGAATATATATACTTTATGGGGTCGGAAACGCTTCCTTCTGTGCGTTACACACAACCGTTATCCCCACAAATCTAATATACCCCTTACTCTTCGAGTACCGGGTATAAAAAGTATTTCAACTTTTAAAAGTAGAGTTAGATATTGCCCTGTCTTAATGAAATTACATTTTAATGCCCAATAAAATAAAAAAATGAAGTCAAACCATTTTTTGAATTTTTATACATGTTTCCAATATTGTTTGCATATGCTTTTTACATCTGCTTCTACATTTCTACATGTATACCTACATATTTGAGACGTACAAGTGTTTGCGAGAGAGAGAGAGAATGACAAACGCTTGGCAGGCGTTGCGTAGCGACTGAAATTTAATTTGTTTCTTCTGGCCATTATATTGATCCGACGTGTCCAGATTCGGCAATCTGGTAGATATGGTTATTTTCCATGACTATGCGTTTTTGGTTTTCTTTTATCTTAAAAATTGTGGATTCCACAGATTTTCGTCTTTTGTGGGGGCGAAAGGGGCGTGGCAAAATGTTGAAATAAACTTGTGCTGAACTGATATCACAGGAGTTTGGATAGAAAGTTTGGTTGCTCTAGCTTTTATAGTCTCTGAGATCTAGGCGCTCATTTAAACGAATAAGCACAGCAGACAGGGTGGCGTGTGAGAGAGACGAGAGGGAACGATGACTTTCGAAATGGTTTTCTTCATTGTAGCTATATTAATAATCCGATCTGATCCAGATTCAACACTCTGATAGAAATGATTATTTTCAATGATTCTGCGTTTTTAGTTTTCTCGTGTCTTCAAAATTGTGTATGCCACTGACTTTCGTCTTTTGTGCGGTCGGAAAGGCGGGGAGAAATTTTGCAACACATTTGGAGTATTGTGATCACACAGGAGACTGAAAATAAAATTTGATTGCTCTAGCTTTTATAGTCTCTGAGATATAGGCGCTAACGAAGACGGACAGACGGACAGACCGACGGACAGACAGACATGGCTATATCGACTCGGCTATTGATGCTGGGCGTTACACACATCCGTTATTACCACAAATTTAACATACCCCTATACTCTTCGAGTACCGGGTATAAAAAATAGAAAAGTATAGAAAAAGTACACACACTTTTTGGTGTCTAAAAAGAGTACTTAGTTTTGTACATCTGAACATACGTTCTGCGTACAATAAATGAACAACTAGTTTCAACACTAGATTCAACTGCAAGTTCGGTCTGCCCTCCCACTTATCGTTTGAGGTTAGGAATTCTGTTAGGCAGTGCACCGCATGGGGTAGGCTTTTGAGAAGTATAGGACTGAGTGCGTAAATTTTCAAAGCAAACCCAAATGCAATTTTGTGGCCGACACGACGCGTGGGGCATTTGGCCAACCCCACGTGTGCGCCTGATGACTCCGCTGTGCCGTTGATGTTTGTTTATGGGCAGCGCCTTTCATTAGTGGCCAACTTGATGGCTCACTGGCAGGAATGGCTGTCAGTATGATTTCATTTGTAGCTCATGCCCTGGCAGCGGCGAAATTTAATTCAATATGGCGACAGACTTGCCTCAATCACCACGATTCAAAGTATGTTCTCTGTCACCTAGGCTCATATTTAGTTGTTTGTTAAAAACGGTTCCATTCCGATCATGGACTTCCAGCTTTATATGTAATTTGACACAGAGGTATAAGGTACAATTTTGTATTCTATTATTATCGCTAAACCTACGGAACGGGTACATCGGAACTGCAGGTGACCAATTAAGTGCATGCAAGCATAAGTATTTTTGGACTACATTCGATTCCTAATTGCTTGGTGAACTTGACTTTTGGGATGTCGTGTGTGTTAATGAGTTGACAGGTAATTTCTCCGCACGCACCCTAGCAGTCATAAATTATCTATTTTATGTATGTTTTTTAAAAGATTTCTTTAAACATTGATTTGTTTTGTTATATCAGTGAATGTGTAAAGACTCTTGTTCTTTAAATGCAATAATATGTTTATTTTTGAATAACTACAATTATGAAACATTGTAGATAATAGGTATAATGTTCTTTCAAATGTTGTATGCTTAAGATAAATATGTTGTTTTATTTTAATCATTTTCAATCAATAAAGTTACACCTCCTGCCCTTACTCAACTCTGACCAATTCCCACCATTCCATTTCCCGTTTAATGATTCCGATTGTTTCGTGCCCCGCGGATGGCATCGCAAACTCTCATTTTCATATAACTTTTTTCCTCGCCATCGACTGAGAATCGGACAAAAACTCATAGCTGTCACTGTTATTACTTTCGAGGTGGTCCTTTTGTCCGGCAGTCCTTTGGCTCAAATTAGCCGCAGGCATACGCAGCCTGATGAACTGCACACAAAATTTATGAGAACGCCGTTAAAATCCAAAAGAGACGACCGGAAGGTACCAATTTTTACAAAAACTATGGCTTTCCGTCTGACGACTGTCGGTAAGCCCATTTATCAGGGTGTGCGAGGCCGCTGAGTTAAACTTTTTTGATGTTGAATGCAATTTAGAGTAAAATAATAGTTTTTCTCACTTTTTAATTTAACAGCTCTAGCTCTGAGCTGTATGGCAGAACCCTATGAGTGGAGCGAATTAATTTCAAGATAATGGCGGTTTCTGGACAATGGAAATTACCTTTCAATCTGAAAAACCTCTTTAGAGTACAGTAAATATCATGAAAATAGTCTCGAGATAAACCTGATTGGATCCATCACAATGAAATCAGAGAGAATGCCCAATAGCCTTAGAAACAGAAAGTGCTTTTCCCCGAAAAAAGGAGAATGCCCTGCAACAAAAGGAGACGAAACCTCCACAGAAATTGGCCCGACTAATAACATTGTTGAGTAGAAATGGCAGACGGGAAAAATCGAAGTCCAAAATGCCTTCGGGCGCATTGGAAACCAATTTACTTGTGTCTTTGTAAGTTTCTACAGAGAGCTACATATTTAGGAATAGAAAAAAATAATCAAAATCAATTGTGTTGCTTTTACTAAAATAAAGATGAAATATACGCCTAGAACTTTGTGGCTTAGCAACGTTTCACTTTCTTATCGCCCGCTTTAATACGATTTTAATTAAAAACGAAAACTTTTTTATCCTTGGATTCCTTTGCTCAATTTCGATCCCCGAAACCAGTGCTTAATTTTCAACACTTTTAATGGTTGACTTCTCCGTAAACGGAAAAATAGGCCACAAAGGTTGCTACGAGTGCCCTTCTCATGGAAGCCCATTCCACTTGCCATCTGTCAAATTAAAGTGCATTTAAATATGTAGTTCAAAGGTCAAGCCGACATTAACCGAATCAGCAGACCACGACCCATCTCCCTGTCAATGACAATGATGAGGGTTTATCGACGTGAAATTATAATTTATTTATTTATATATATTTTTTACCATGCCAGGCGCCAGCGACATTTCTGGCTTGTAATTGTCAGCCACGGATGGTCTCAATATATGTACATATACCTACACTTATACATATTTGTGGAAGTGATTATATATCCCAAAACAAATAAACGCTTGTAAAATGTTGTTTCATGCATTTGTTCCCATTGCGACAATCAAAGTTTAATTTAAAAGTGTTTCAACGAATAAAGTTAATCCTGTTGATGTTGTAATTTGGGTTGGTGGCACTTTAAATCAATATTTTCTATGTAAATGGATAAATTGTTTATTAAATTGTATCGATGAGAATAAATATACATATGTACATACATATGTATAGTTCGATACCTTATGACAGGATTTGCCTGAAGTATGGTTGGACTTTACCACTAATAAGCTGTGTAATTAATGCACAGTTCCTTTGGGGGAGTTCCAAATAAACTAAAAATCGCATTTGCAGCTAAAATTAATTGCTCAAAAGTGCCATTCAAAAACTGTCATCCGAAAGCTCTTCCCATTCCCAATGGTAGGTAGCCAAGAAATATAGTCAGCCATGTGACTGCAAATTATATTCGCTTGATTGGTTGAACTTTCTCCTTTTCTCAATCACACACAGCACTCCAACTCCCACGGATTAAAATATTTGAAAAACTTAAAATTTATAATATATTCAATAAAAATGATTCATTTACCAATGGTTTACCAACGATCCTTTATTACATATATTAACCCTGTTTACCTTTCACACCAGTTCCAAAACATTTTGCAATTGCAAATTACGTGTCCGTAAAATTTTTTCATAAATTTAAAGTTGCCAATGACAGAATCTTGTACGCATTGTGCGCCACACAGAGGGACCTGGAGATACATTGGTGACAGGCAGAGGCAAAAAGATCGTTATGAAATGGAACGAGCTGAAAAAGGATTCAGAGGACATACCGCGGCCACTGCCCGTGCAGTCCTGGACCTGCTGAACATTGCAACGAAAGTCCCCCCAGTTTGCGCACTTTCGTCTGTCTCTAACATGCTAATTTATAGATTTTTGCCCGTTGGGACACATGCTATCTTGCTGTTAATCGATATTTTCGTATCCAAATTTTCGGAGAAAAATAAAGAGGTTTTCAAGATATCAGCAAATGAAAGTGGCGCCGTTCTGTTAAACAATAGAAAACTGGTTGGATTCCCATGCGAGAGTGAAATAAACCTATCAGAAAATAAAAACACTACTAGATCAGTTTTTTTTTTAAGAATCCCGGAGAAATAAAACATAATTAAAGATGCTTTAGAGATGCCTAAGAAATGTTATCTCATATACATGGCGATGGGGATTGCTTGCATACCGAATACGACATGTGTCAATAAAATATTCAACGCTATTTGACACTTAAAGTGCATATAAACAAAAATCCTCGGATAGCAACAATGAATAAATAATATTTTGCAGACATTTTATTGGTGGAAAAATAGCCACAGGTAATATTCTGTCACGTGTCCAGGGGTAGGCTATATCACACGACTTCACACAACAATCCAAATAAAAAATGAATTGCATTTAAAAACTGAAAATAAACTCTTCATGAGTCAATCAAATTGCTTAAAAAACTTGACCAACAGAAATTAATTCATAATTCACAGAGAAAGGGACTTCATTTTCAACTGGTGTCTGGCTATGGCTGTGGCCCCGGCTTTAGCCTTTTTCAAACTGCAAGTGCAATGATGACACACGATGCTAATTAGCTAAATTTAAAAGTTCTAGAGGCGCTCTTCGGCTACATAAAACAAACTTTTCGCTACGTTCCAGTGCAGGCGAAACAAACTTGTTGGCGGCTCCTGCTACTGTAAGACAACGGTTTGCCTCCACCATCCGTTCATAATCATCTGGCAACTTGTCGGAAAGTTTTTGGAGCCTGGTTTCTCTCTCAGCGATAGATTATCCGAAAGGTGTTAATAAAATCTTTAATAACACTCTATGATATGTCATTTTCATGCACGACAACATTCCAGAAAAAAATTGTTTTAGGTAGTGGCTATTTGTCTATAGAAGGTGCACTTGCCTATTAATATGAAAATTTGTCAAAAATTTTGAATGTGGACCAACAATTATTCCCACTTTGAATTTTTCAGTCCTGCAAAAGTCTTTCGTCGCTATTCGAAAGATGCAATCAACCCTTAATAATTATAGTCAAAACTTTGTTCTCTCGGGCTCAAGGAAAAGCTCATTAAAATCGCCCTGGACCTGCATTAGGCGGACCTGCATTACCTTTTTTGTCTTTGCGAAGACGACAAAGTTTAAGCGCCGAAAACTTGCACACACCTCCAGATGTAGCATGGCTTCTTCTACAGCGAAAGGAGCAAAACCAGGATGGGTAAAATCGCGACATTCCTACAGAATCCCTACAGAATCCTTCAGCGAAGTTGGGCGAAAAGTTTCACAGTTTGATGTCTTCCACAAGCATTCATCCTGCCGAAGGGCACACAGATGCTCTCTTACGTTTTTGTGGTAGTCCTCTGTGATGACAAATTCTTAAAGCATTTGTAAAATGATTTTAATTTTTATAGCAACTGAAGAAGCAACTTTTGGTAACCACAAAAGATTCAAAATTTCATGACCGCAATACGATTCAATAACTTTACCTCCAAAAACGAACAAAAGGCAACTGATTACTCGAGTGACTTGACACTTATATATTGGTACTCGATGGAAGCAGTTGAGTATGTAGGTATACAAATAAATGCTAATACCTGATATAAATGGAGTGGCTTTCTTTTGATGAATTAGAACACTGAATTTGTTATTTCATGTAGTTTATGGCGTTTATTCATTCGATTCGTTTAAACTTATTGGTACTTTTATGGTACATTTATGCTTGTCTGTTTCGCGATCTGTACTGTTTGAGATTCTGGCAGCGACTGACTCACGTTGCGAGTGAGTACGTGTATTATCGATGTCTGAGCAGAGACAGAGGCATTAAAGCTGACACCGCTTCTAGTGTTCTCTGTCACTCCGCTACCAAAGCCACATTCTACATATGTATACATAAATATATGTACATTAACTGTCTTTGTTTGGCAGCTGTTTTCCAATTGTATCATAAAAGTGTGATCAACATTACATATATTTTATGAATACCAAATGAGGCTATCAGCTATTGATTTTGTTCATGAGTATAAAATATGTTGCTTATAGTGTCGTAAGTGCTTTCTTTTGCAAAAATAGATGACTATGTACAATGTACATATATACACCATTTAATACCTCTTTTAAACGTTGAGTGCCAGGTATGTAGAGTGAAAAATGTTGTGCTTACGTTTGTAACGGCCCCAGCAGGTGTTGTATCTTCGCCTCAAAGCTGTTTCCTTGAACCTAATGCCTTCACTCTGTTAGTCCTCTTATAGCTGACACTGTGTTCTTTGGTCGAATAAGTTGCGAATGTTCTTAGGTTTTGAGGTGTAAGGTACGGTACATGGAATGCAAATTTTAAAGCCGTCAATATTCCTCAAGCCAAAGAGATGGATATTCTATAATCCTATAAATTCTATATTCTATTCTATAAAATATTTTGCTTTCCATGGTGTCAAGGCGAAGACCAACTAGTATTTACAGTTTCAGCAGCAGCTGAAAGCTCTTTCTGTCTTTGTGTCGCTATCGCTAACATACCAATAGCCTGTTCTACTTTGTTGCTTCGTTGTCATTTCGACTGCATAAGAAAATGCCAGCAAAACTTTTGCCATGTTCCCCACTCAAACACAGGCTGCTTTGGTGCGAACAAAATGTTTTTTGCATTTTCATTAAATTATTGGAATACTCATCGCCTGCCATCGTCTTGGTTCCGTTCGTCCACAGCGACAGGACTTAGCAACACCCAAAGTTCGACAAGCAATACAATCAGGCGATTGCCCGACGCCAAGGAAATGTGTTTCCTTTTGGCCATTAGCATTAATATTTCAATGCCTTCGGGTGCTGTCGCTCTCCTTCCAGCCTTTCGTTACCCTCTGTCTCTCAGTCCCACAGCCCCTGACTATGCGAATTTTTGAGCTATGCGATGGCGTTTTCGAGTAACGTAACAACCAACAATTCCGTACTTGTCAGCTGTTGCCAGATTTACGTGTTGTTATTGTGGCAGGACTAGACCAGACTAGCCAGAGCAGCAGCTCCTGGACTTGTTTCATAAACAAGTTTTGGATCTGTTTTTTCTGTACTCGGTTATAGAAAGCGTATGATGATGTATAAGAAAGACAAAAGCATCAAGCATGAGTATTTTGCTCGTAAAATATTCCAAAAACAAAATGTTACTCTTGGAGCAAGCTAATTACCGGGTATTCCATAGTCCGAACATTACACTTATTGTTCCTGCTTAATTTTAGTATTTGTCAGCACACCATGGAGGTGTGTAGGTGTGGAATGGGACCCGACTGGGTATGGGTTATACATTTACTTGCATAGTTATAGTTGTTTTTTCCCTTAGCCTGCCCGAAAGGCGTATGGCAGCGTCATAGCTGAAGTGGCATAGCAGTGGCATAGCTGAAGAGAATTGCGGAGCTGTCTTTCAAATGATACTTTCATGTCATTGTTGTGTTCGTAGTTTTTTGCTGATATTTTTGCTACTGAGAAAGTACATGGGCGAGCAAAAGTGAGTGCATGTTCACGAAACTGACTTTCATCGCCCATAAAAAAAGAACCATACAAAATAATCAAACAAATCAAATTAGACTATCTTTATTATTTAATTCTTAACAAATAGGAGTAACAAAAAACGATATATAAGATGAATTCAAAAAGTTTGAAAGTAAAAAACAAAAAAAACCGGCATAAACTCACTTTTGCCCGTTTCATAAAAATATAATAATTAAATTAATTTAAATTTGTTGTCCACAGACCCTTATTAGCAATAACTTTATTAAGGCGGTTTGGCATGCTCTCTACCAAATTTTCGATAATAGCTGTTGGGAATCTATTCCATTCCGCTTTTACACGATCCCAAAGGATGTCCTCCTTTGTTGGGGCTGCTTCGTACTGCGTGAGGTATCTTTTTACTATTGACCAAAGATTTTCAATAGGATTGAGTTCTGGACTTTGTGCTGGCAACTCCATCAGCTAAAAATGCTGTTTTTTAATCTATTCCTTAACAATTTTCGCTGTGTGCTCCGGATCACCATCTTGTTGAAAAACAATTTCTTTGTCGGGATATGCACATTTCTCCAAAAAATTGGCAAGATGGGCCACAAATGAACATGTATAACGAGTTCTCTCCTCTTCTCTTATCTTTTTCGCACGCGCTTCTTCGCGTAGCGATGGACTGAACTGTAACTTTGAACTACTGTCTGGTTCTTCAACAATGGTAATCTCACACCTGCATCCCAATTAAGGCCGCGCAGAGCGAAAAGTTGTTCTTGACTAATTTTATACGGTCCTGGCAAAGACAATATATTGTGTGTTTATATTGTCTTTGGTCCCCCGAAAAAACTGACAAAACATGAGAAGCAACTCAAAGAATTGGAAAACCAAAGAAAACTCGAAAAAGCCTGGCAGACACGGAAGGAGCTAGAGTAAAATTATATTTTATGCTTATTTACTTATGATGGAAACCAACAGGTGTGCCTTCACCTTTATATGCAAAGTATGAATAACTTATGGATGTATCTCCCATATGCGAGTGTCGCATAAAATATACATACACTTAGGAGAAGA
>JAWNKY010002146.1:0-116727 GCA_035041765.1 Drosophila algonquin | reverse complement strand
CAGTCCATCAACCCTTGGACTGTGTACTTTTGTTCAGCATTTTCAGTTGACTTAAGCCTTTCGTGTTTAAATTTTTCCTTTAACAACTAAACAAGTGCTTATTCTCAGCTTCCCTCAGTTTTTATTCGCGTAATCTTTACTCCCGCATTCTTGAAAGTTTTACCTGACATAACAAAAGCAAGAAGCAACAACATGATCCGAGTGGAGCTCTCTTGCGAATTATGAACCCTCCTCTTTTCATTTTTGGTAATCTCACCCGATCACTTGTGCCGAGGAATATGTTCGCCATGGCAGGAATTTCTTAATAACAACCCCTTAATACAGAGGTGATTTTCTGCTAGCCGATTGTCCTGGTCTCTTAGTTCACCCTGGTTGTTAACCCGCTTAAAACTCCCAGGAAAGAGTACGTCGGATTAAATGCATGCGAAATGTTGCTTGAAAGCATATTCCTGGAAAAGGGATCCGGGAGTAGTTGTAATTCTCATTGGCTCTATGAGGTGTGTTTTTTAAATCTAAGAATTATGTAAATTATATCCGCCTTCATTGTGGTCATAAGAAAAGCTCTTCTTCACGGCAGGCTACGTCAATACTGAATCTATTACTTAAAGTGTGTTGTACGACTGTTAAGCGTTTGATATTGGGTGTAGGTGCGCTGTAAACCGACAGTCAAAAAAGTTACAGAAGCGATTTCCCAAATTCCATCAGACATGACTATGCTCTCAAGACTGACAAGAAACTGAATAAAGATTAGCCCCAAGCAATGCTAAGAAAACTCTGCCAAACAATTTAGCAAAGACTAAAGGCACGAAAAAATAGATTTCAAAATCCCATCAAAGGATAACAACAGCATTTAATTGTTTTTCCTTTTCGCTTTGCATATTTCTTGGTAAATTTAACTCAATTTATTATTTACGTTATATATTTTATTGTTCCTTGAAAAACTAACCCCACTGGTACATCGTACACTCTTGGCTATGAAGACAAAAGCATTGTTATGTCAGGGACGCACTTCAGGCCCTCCCGCTTTAAGCGGGTATGTGATATGACTGGAAAGGTAGAAAAAAAAGGATAAATAAAAAGAACGAGTGATGCATCGAAAAAAGGAGGAAAACCCTGCTCCCAGTTGAATACGACGTTGAGGCCCGTCTCTATGGGAACAGCCTCGTCCTGTGCTGTCTGGCGGGACCTTCCTTCCCGGCCTCTCCAAGGGGTGACACGTCAACACAGCTATGCCTATTGGATGGGGCACGTCTGCTCCACCATGGCACAAGAACTCGAAATGCACTTCACGAAATTCCAAAGTCAACGGCATGCAGAAATTGCGTTTAGATGTGCGAAGAAAATTTCTAAAAATAATATTTGCTTTTGAGGGAATTTCGACATGAAATTGTTTATCTTTAAACCGTTAATGACATTTGCACCATTTTCGTAGTCATCATAACCAGTGCCAAACGTCAGTACCACAAAACGGAGCTAATGTAATATTCAGATCAACAATTAATTGATAATGGCTTAAATGCAGGAACCAACTTCTAAGAATGCCAAAAAGTCCATGGAATTTCGCCCAAGCATACACTGGACTAGCCACAAGCCTTAAATACAACTAATTTATATCCATTTGTGGATCTGCTCTGTGCATCTGTGTGCTATTTCAATTTTGCTCATTAGGCCTTAGATGTGGTAATTACAGTGGAAGTCAAACCAATTTCATTTAAACTTTTCATTAAGGCCACGCAAAATTGTAGACTAATTCTCATTATCGGCATCGTTGGGAGACTCCTTCGGCAATCTCCGGTCTTTTGTGTCCATAGTTTAATTGCAAAATTAAAATATAAATTGCATAACCAAGGAGCCCTGAGTTTAACTTAAGAGCATGTAATCAAAATTAGACGTATAGACGTCTACTTCGTTTTCAGATCTAGTCTAGATCATCTAGAGTGCCCTTTCGTGAAAAAACCTTTTTTTTTTTTACAGAATAAATACCATGCTGTTTGCATAGCTACGTCAAAGAAAGGCATCAATAAAAATGGAGTATTCATACAGTATTTCTATTGTTCTAACGCTTTTGAAACAGTTGCCATTGAGCAGGTGAAATTGGGTAGATTTATATTGTTTTAGTCAATGTCGTCGACAAAGCCCTGACAGGCCGGAGGTCAGTTCAGACATTCCAGAAAAATACATATAGATGAAAGGAAACTGCAGTTAGTAACAGTAATCGGTATACCCCAATACCTGTTCCATCTACCCTCCAAGCCGACTGACAGCAGCACGTTATTGGCATTCAGCTGCGGGCAGATTTCGTTTTGTTTTCTTCCTCACAGAAAAGTATGTGTGCCGGGTGAGGGTGTGGAAAAATTACCATAGACTGTCCTTGTCATCTATCACCTGTCTGGTCTGTCATTCCTCTAGGACGCACCTGTCCCACTTCACCTCCCATTCGGTTTTTGAACCAAAACAAATTTACAGTAGTTACGTCTTTCGGCTGTTGCTTGTTCTCGGCTCTCGGGAGGATGCTGTGAGCGCCGGAGGCATGTAATTGATGCCTCACTGAGCTGGGAAATAAAATATATTCACCTTTATATCAAATATAATAAAATATAATAAAGTTACTAATGAGAATTTCAGTCAGTTATAAGAATGAATTAATAATCATAAATTTCGTAAATGATTTGGATTATTCGATAGTTATTGATTTTCGTAGAACTACACATTTGTTCATGTCAATATTTTCGTTAGCTTTAATCCAATTTTGGTATCTTTTCAGTACGTACTCTCCTGGCATACCCCACCGCAATCAAACAATCAACACCCAATATTCAATTTCTTCATACATACTCTATGAACTGCAATCAGTTTGAGGTTTAATTTCTAATATTTTTAGGCTCCAAGGCTTTTAACCGCTCGTTAGATACTACCAGTTATGGTGTGGTACCACCATGTTTGCAGACCGTAAAAATAAGTTCCAAAAATAAACCGAACTGAACCGAGCCGCCTCACAAATCTTTGGTCCCCTAGAAAAGGGAAAATTTATACACGCCACACACGACTCCACTGCAACACAACAAAAGGAAAAAGATCTATGGGTAAAAAAGTTTATGCCAAGAACAGCCATGGTTTTTGCTGTTCCATAACCAGACGCAACATTTCTTTCATTGTAAGGGGTGCTGAGTGGGTGGATATTTGTGTGGCGGGGCGTTTGCTGTTGGCACAACTTGGAGAGAATTTTCAGAGCATGTTCCAGGCGGCTGTTTTGTAGTTTATTTGTGCTCAAGTATAGGGGGAGGGTGTGAGCACAAATCCTATAAGCTCAGTAGGAGGTAGGAATAGAGGGCACAGGACGACAGAATATGGCCTGCAGAGGCATGCCGCATTTTGTGTCAAGTCAAGCGCACATCTGTTGACCGAAAGCGCTGACCAAACAAGGTTGCTTCCCCAAACATTGTAAAATTTTAATGGGCTCATAGTGTGAATTGGAAATTGCACCATTCCACCTTCCTCTCTTTCCCTCGGAGAAATATATACTATTTTTAATACAACTTTATTATATGTCCTTCTAATAAAATTAATATGAAAAGCACTTGAATTCCACCTAACCCATTCCCAATATGAGCTCCGGCTTAAATTGTTGTATTTAAACGGGTTTCGGGATCGCAAATGCTCAAAGGTTATCGACCACATGTCCTCGATCTCCTCCAGGGCCGATCGTTGCAGGCGAATTCGCATGTTTTATGAAGCCACGAAAGGATCGTGATATCATGATATCGTTCATGATACCGTTATCATGATACCGTTATCATGATACCGTTATCATGATACCGTTCAATACACTCCAATGGATTGCCACAACAACCTCCAGAACCTGCATGACTCACATAAGTTTATCGTTAATCGTATCTTTAATATAGCTGCTAAAGGGAATATGGCATGTCGATCTTCAACCCCTCTGTCTTCTTTAGTTGTGTCTGTGTCTGCCATTATCACTGCCTTCCTTTCTGTATCGGCAAGCCAGAGAAGGAAGGAACTCCAAGACGGTGACTGCGCTTTGGCATGGCCCCAGCGGTTTGTCTTGAATTATTTTGAGGAACCTGTTTTCCCTCCGCAGAAATGTGATATATTTGATATGTAAATATACTTAACGTACAAGAAGAAAAAGAGAGGAACCGCGACCACTAGTTGTCTTCTAATGGTAATTGCAACACTCCGTTTATCCACTTTCTAACCAAAACCTTACAAATTTGATTATTTTAAAATAATCAGCAGGAGTGCAGCTGAAGGATTTTCGTATACAATACCATATGAATGTTAGAGTTAATTCTATCTTCGATAGTCTTTCACCTGGGTCTACTTACAGTTTTTCCTGAATGCCTTGTTGAGACGAAACATTTTCTGTAGCTAACTTTATAAATGTTATCGGAAACTTGCCCTGTTTTCATATAAATCAATGCCCAGTATCTGGTAAAATTGCTGAAAACTTCACGCGGAAAGCTTGTGGTGTTTTATTTTATTTATTTTCGTGGCTGGGCCAAGACTCCGCAAAGAGTCCTGCAACCTTGGACATTAATGTGCCACACTTGTTACACATGCGACATGTTGTTCGTATACAGTGGCAAAGACAAATCGATTGCCGTTGGTGCCGCGCGCTGCCGCTTTTTTTATTGCACACAAACAGGCAAGGCATCATTTATTAAGCACTTTGTTGCACGCTCCGCTGTCACGCAACTTGCGGCAATGTTTCACTTGAACTGAAAGCCAACAAAGTTCATTTTGAATTTAAGCAATTGAAATTAATGCAGATTTTGTCAAGTAATTATTTGGTAATTTATTTTAACAGAAACTCAGAGTTTCACTTGCAGCAAATAAAATTGTATGCAAAAATTTAGCCAGTCACTGTCCATAAAATTTAAAATATCAGTGTAGGAAAAGGTAAATTGATTTGACTGAGGAACGTTTGCTTTTGATTTATCTTTGGGTCCTTTTCCTTGATGATAGAGTGATGATAGTAGTTCCTGATTCAGGATGAAGTAGGCTTTCTGGATGGCGTCCAGGAGTCTATCAGGGTTTCTCGTCAGGGCTTCGGCTTGAATTTCTCCAGGAATTATTTCCTCTCTTTCCGCGGTTCCTCTCTTTTTCTTCTTGTACGTTAAGTATATTTACATATCAAATATATCACATTTCTGCGGAGGGAAAACAGGTTCCTCAAAATAATTCAAGACAAACCGCTGGGGCCATGCCAAAGCGCAGTCACCGTCTTGGAGTTCCTTTGCATTTCTCCTGCCATTTCCAGCGGGAAACAGAGTCTTTCAGGTCTGATGCGTACGGCCAGAGATGTTCTCTTGCATTCTCCAAGAGCTCTGCCGAGTGATCTGGACTCTCCCAAATGCCCATCTGCTTGGTGGCAGAGACAACGCCAGCTAACACGCCCAGCTTAGCGATCACAACAAGAACCATTGTGAAATAAAACCAATGGAAAAATGTTCAAAAAGATAAATGGCTGGTTGAGTTAATTTCGAAATTATGACAGGAAAGTCATGAAGAACGTTACAAATATTTTTCCAGCAATATTCCACCATCGTTTAGTTAATGGGGCATTCGCATTTTGTAAACTTTATAATTTATTTTTAGTGATAAATGAAATTATATTTGCAGCAAAGCCAAAATGCACTAAATTTTATTGACACCATTGCAAACAATTAAATTATAGTTAAGTACTTCCACGTAATTTGAAACCATTTTTATGTTTATGCTCTTCCGATTCGTTATGATACCTACCCTAAATGGGACCAGCTCTTGGGATTCATGTCAGAGTTATCCATTGTGATTGCTTGTGATCAAACGAAAAATTCGTTTCTTTCCTTCCAAAAAAATCAATATAGCCACAAGAAGGAAAACAAGTTCGCAGGCTAGGCTGACACTCTCTCGAATTTCAAGCTTAAACTCGAATTTTGGGATTTTATTTTAAACCTTTGTATCTGTACTGTAGATTTTTCTGTACTTCATGTAGGAATATCCGCAAGAACCAGCTCTATCTACATGGTATCTCTTTATTGGGGCACTTACATATTACGTTCTCTGCTGTTTTCTTTTTCTGCCGGCAAAAGGTAAACTGTCTAAAAAAATAAACGAGAAAATTAGGAATAATTAACATTGGTTCTTTTTTTAATAGAGCATAAAATTGACCCCAAACTTTTTTCAATTAGAGTGGAAGAACGAAGTTGGTAGCGAACTTCGTTACGATTTCCTTATGAAATTCTAAGAGTTCCTGTGATCTTTACAAATCTTGTAAAGTATTATGTTAAACCGGAAGAAAATAGTTATAAAATTTGAAAAGTAAAACGCGTTAAAAATTGTAAGAAAAACATAGTTTTCTATAAATTTAGAGTGCTCTATTGTAATCCATTTCATTAATCACCTCTTTTGATTCTCTGCTCAAAAATCTGACCAAAAAAATGTTCAACTGCTGAATCCGGAAATCATGTATCCATTGTTGGTGTTCCGATCCATCCACCTGCAAACCGCAAAGCACACAAACAACACGTTTCCGTTTTTGAAGGCTGTTCCACTTTTCCGCTAGGTTTGTCTGTGACTTCCGTAGAAGTCAGCGACGTGAAACTGCTTGCTGGAAGCTAAAAAAAAAAGAATACCAAATTTAGGTTGGAATGTGCAATAGATTTTATGTTGCTCAACAGCAGCTCATATCGGTCAATCCACTTTGTTTTTTTACCCTAGGAAAACAGTTGGCAGGTTAACTTTCACTGCAGCTGTCGGGTTGGAGGAATTCGAATTTTGTTTCTCGATATATTTCACAATTTATTTTTAAATTTTTTGCTCAGAGTCACACAAAGAGTAGGAAAACGATTACTCCACCCCGTCCTGAGTAAATATGGCCATCCTGATTCGGAGTAGTGAAATACTTCGCTTATCCATAAATGTTTACTCTGGAGCATGGATGAGTATGGATGTCAAAAAATTCTATTTTGGTTAGTCTTGCGGTTTCCACCCCGTTGGCACAAACATAAATATTTATGAGGGAGCTTGGATGGAAATCAATTGTATTTGCATAATGAATTTTAGTTGAATTTGGGTACTGACACGAAACATTTATCGTACCAAAATAATAAAAGATTCATGTTGATTGACCAATAAATAATTATTATATTATTATTGCATAGTTTGTATTGTTTGAATAATGAAGGATGTAGGAGTTTTCAGCACACAAGCATATGGAAGAAGAATTAATGCTTAAATGTTTGTACATATTTTAAGATTAAATTAAAGTTAATGTACAGATAAACATTGTTTCGTAAAATCATGTGTCCTATCCCTAAAAGATATATTTTCCATGAAACTTGTACATTTTTAGAGGAGAGGAAGAAAGAAGATACATCATTTATTAATGGCGCTCTTTTACCACAGCACCAACTGTTGATATGCCACAGCTAGAAAAATTGTACCGACTCTACTGGAGACTCTCAACATTTTGGCAATCGCTTTGATTGTCCAACTGGTTCATGGTCAGAGCTAAAATGTTTGGTCTAAACGGTTTCCTGGCAACGGCGGTCAAAGAAAATGTGTTGTGGTCCAAGCTAAAGATGCATAAGAGAGTGGTTGTTCTGGAAACAGCATTTAAAAGTTCTCCAAGAACAACTCAAAGTATTCCGTCTATGTCTGCCACAACTTTTGCGTGCCATTTTAAATCATGCAGTAATGTTGCTTTCTCAGTGGAAATGTACAAAATTTTTTGCAACTTTAGTTGGGCTCCCAATTAGACCTGGCCAATGCTAATTGCTAATGCCATTCCTTTGAAGTGGCTTTTTAAATGAATTCAGTCATTAGACCTGGCTGCCACACTTAACGAAGCAGCCTTCCCATCCTTTGCCACGGCAGAGTGCCCCTTTGCCGCCAGAATATTGCATATTGAAATAAGTTGCCGCCTGGCTGAAATTGTGTCCCAGTGTCCATATGTGATAAGTAATGCAATTTGATTGACTCCTATGCTCGTTTTAAATACTTTCAACAGCCGGAAACAGGAAGCTCCACAGATTCTACCTTCGTTGCAATTTATCCAGGAATTTTGTAATTAATTTTTTCACTTCTGCCATCAATGCAGTTTCTCTCTTGAACTACTCCCAAAATGATATCCATTATCCTGGGAATACGAGACAGTGCCTGAAATTCATTCCTTTTCCAACTACTATTTTTATCCGCAATGCCGAAAATTAATTTCTTTAAAAATGGAAATTAAATCAAAGCAAGTCCAAAAACATTCACAGATTCAAGATTTAAAGTGCAGCTTTACGCTTCAGAGGGGCTTTTGTCAGATAATGTTTTCTGGCACAAAAAATATTTTTTCTGGCGAAAAACTAAATTGGATTGAACCCAAAGTTCAGGGGTGCTGGGAAATATTTAGTAGATGCCATTTACTGCTCTCTGACATTTGGCAGAAATGCACAAAACGCAACGCAGAAACCCAATTTATGGAAACCTCTATGGCCCTTAATTATTGTGTTGTGAGACTCGCATCAATTCAAAATGTTTAATATTCTAGTGATTATTGGGACTAAAGGAATATATGTACGCACATTAAATACATTTAGTTCTGTTACAGCAGCTGAATATTATAAACTTATTGCGCATTTTAAAAAATTTTAGAGTGTGCCTAAATTAATTTCATTTGTTTTTTCTCTTTCAAAAAGATAATAAGGATATATGGCATTTTTCCAGGCGTCGTCTAGCAAATAGTTACTCCAGCTCAGATCATCCATCATTATTGTCTTTCGTTCCAGACCCTGCATCTCATATGCATACATGTGTGCATTTTCGACTTTAAGGAGGAAAATCTAAGCAGTTTTTATTGGTCAATATTTTTATGCGAAAGCTGTACAAATTAAGATACTAGATAAACGACATATGAGGAATCTAGAAACTATTAAAAACTGAAGCCAATAAACCCCATACCGGAAACAGTTAAAAGTCGAAAAATAGCAACATGAAAATTAATGTCCATGTTGGCATTTTCCCAACCAATATTCCTTAATTTCCCTAGCATACAATGGAGTTTCTGAGCCCAACAATGGTTGCAATAAAAGCTCAACAGCTGTGGTATTTGATTGCCATTTAAAACGTATATATAGAATACATAGAATAAAATGAAACAAAGGCATTGACAGCTGCAAAACAATTGCGCAACTAATCAATGGACGCTAAAAAGAACAATGAGAGTGGAAGAAAGTAAAGAAAAAACCCTTGGAAAACAATTAAACTAATTGGCAGCTATTTATACGCAACAAAGTTCATGGAAAACCAAAAAGTTGCATAGGAGAGAATTGGAGATGCTGGAAAGTTTTACAGAGCATAGAAAACTTAACAGCTAAAAAGAAGGCAGTCGGAGGAAAAGCTCGGATAGAGGAGCCATCCATTAACTTGGCCACTAATGAAACCACATTGAAAGAGTAGACGGCAGCAGCACCACCAACATGTCCACCACTGGCATCAACTAACTAACTGAAGCTGTCTTGACGGGTATAAAATGTGGATTAGTTCACTGCACAGCAAAACTCTGATTGCACTGCTCATACGACTCGCGAGACAGACGCGCTCCACTCCTAATTGAATGTGCAGATGGCAGACATTTGTCATAAAGCTATGGACTTTAAAACTGCTTTGGATTGAGATGAATTTTTTGGAGCAGCTCTGAATCGTTTTCGAGTGCAATATAAAATAAGTGGATATGTGAAAAGTCAATATCTATAGAAGAGTTTACATTTTATTTCGTATCAGGGATTTGTAACCCTTTTTCAGCAAGTGTAAGGGGAAGTAAGCTCCGGACCTCCTGGCATCCTTTGTGGTCTTCACAAAGACAATTTGTAGTTTGCAATTTTCCAAGAGTACACACTCCAATTGGTGAAATGTGAACGAGGCAAAGTTCAGCAAAGTAAAATGTACAGGCATTCCAAGTCATTCCTTTAATGTCTTCAGTCAATATAATATTCACTTTTTTTCAGCCAGAATGAGTTCCTTTGTCTTTCTCGTTGCATTTTCCATCATTGATTCCAGCAGTCAGCAATGAGATAATCTTTTTCATTTCTGACTTCTCGTGATCGTTCGCTATTTGTCCGTATTTATGCACACTCCCACATTAATATTAAAAGCGGTATCTGCCAAGAAAAATGTCCAATCAAAGATGAGGTTAATACCGGAATATATTCACATCATCATTTAAATCTTTGACTTTCTTCAGAACTGGATTTGGAATTTAGAATTTCATTAGTTAGAGAGCCTTGTTAGATTTTCACTTAACTCGAAATTCGTTGGCGAAACCTTTTAGAGATGGATAAACATCTGAAGTCCAGCACTTTCATCCCATCTCCGAAGCAATTGGGACTAACAGGACTCGAGAAGATAACAAGCTGAAGTCCTCCTCATCTCATCCCATAAACCAATTACAGTCCATTACACCGCGAAATCTGTTTTAAAAGCTGTCTTTGCGTGCTGTGCGGAATTTATTCTTTTTTTTTGCACAATTCATTCTGCCATACTAATTTACTGCAGAAAAGAAAGTATCTCTTTTTTATATTTTTAGAAATGATTTTATCATTGTGCCAGCTTGAAAGGCTAGTCTCTTATCTGCTTATCCCTCCAGAACCTGGAAATTGATCCCCTTAGACTCTGGCCATAGCCGTTGACAACGTGACGTATGTATTATGCAATGCCTCCTGCTGTTTGCCTTAGACCCTCCGACTACTACTGACGGCTAAACATCTATAAATGTATTAGTATATTTTCAGGCTGCCACTGTAGAGGATGCGCCACTCCAAGTCAGACGAATTCCAACCCGTTTCCCATCTCATGTGGATTTGAGCCGATTTTTATATTCTGCGTGACGAAGGAGTATTTTTTATTTCTCAAACATGAATGGAAGTCGTAAACTGTAGAATATGCATCCATGCTGACATTAAACTCTCATTAACTAGTCTGGGATATAGACACACCACCATAGGCTACTCTGAAGAGCGGCTCAGAGAATCGTCTACCAGCAAGGATAATATTTCAAATATTTTTACCATGGAATGAATATCCATGCTGACAAACAATGTTTGAAGTGCTGAGATACTTAGAGATCTTAGCTAACTTTTCAATTATTTTTTCTGCGCAAATTTCTCGGACGCATTTCAGTGTCTTTCGCGCCACCCTCCATTGTACAGATTTGTTAAAAAATATTTATTGACCCTCCTGGCGCTATGCGTAAATTGCAACTCTCTCACGTTTAATCCCTTGCCAGGAGGGCAACATCTCCTGTCAGTACTTGCAGTCATGTAAGGGATTGCAGTGAAAGGGGAAGCCTTTATTCCAGGAAGCAGCGGAGTGCCACTTTTTCACTTCAACTTTCCTGGACAGCAGAGTGGCTGTAGACTGAGACTGAAGTTATGCTGTTTGTCTGAAGCGAAATTGTTTGGCGTGGAGAAAAGTCAGGTCAAATGTTTTCGGTAGAAAGGTACCGACAAAAGTCAGACGGAAAGGTCTTTGTTGAGCCAATGAGCTTGCTCAGCAGCGTAAAGTCCGATCTTGAATTATTGGAAACAATCACACAGCGTCAGGTTTTGTATGTTTAGTGTAAGTATGATTTATTTCTACTATTTTGCGAGTATTAAAACAGGCGGACCCAATCATGGCCCGTGTTTATGCGATACAAGCGAGGTTTTTAGGTTGGGAGTCTAGGTTAGTTTTAGTTGAAATTCACAAATTTCGATTACACTACTCGACAAATTTCAACTTTTTTTCCGCTGTCTCCAAAAATGACTTTTTCTAATAGATGGGGAGATTTAAAATTTTTTTAAGAATTATGGTTTTTTTTTCATGGAGTAGTTTTTTTTTAAAGAATTTTTTAAAAATCTGGTATTTTTTGTCATAGGTAGTGCTTCTATTTTTCACATAACTCACATTTCATACAACTGGTTGTACTGAACTTTGCAGTTAAAAAAAGCTGATAAATGCAGCTATAAATCCGACTCAGACACTTTGTAGCAGAAAGTTAACGTCTGGCAGATATTAAGCTTCCAAATTGAAATTTCATCATTTTTTTCGGTATTTTTTACCCGAAATTTTGACTTTGAAACTTCAGGAAAAATCGAAAAAAAATAAATGAATGCCTGGATTTTTGGTTTTAGATAGACACATTAATTACGCGTCGTTTAAGGTATCGCTTATAAAAATATAAAATCAAACGGCTAAGTTATAACCGTTTGACCAAAACTTCATACTTCATACTTTTTTTAACTGTCACAGCGTACATAATGAAAGAAATAAATAGAGATAATTTGAACAAATGAAACATACAGCAATTTAAGGCAAAAGTGACTAATTTTGTATATTATATAAAACGTTACTTGCGCCAATACAATCGAAATCTTGAGCGTTTTAAGTCGATTCACACAGAATGGTTTGCAAAATGTGTGGAAATAAAAATTGATGTGGAATATACTGCTAAGCCATCACCACCATCGAAGATGGGTCGTCCGAAAGTTGGATATGCCGAAGCCGGGCATAGACTAAAAAGACGAATGGCTTCAGAAGTGCACTGGCGAACCCAAGGTATTTCTTTGGTCATATCATATCGCTTAGAGACCGGCTTTTTTTGGAAAATAAAAAAATAAAAAACGAAACTCAATTGATTAATTTGGAATATCATAAAATAGTTTTACGGCCACAAATTATGTGTAAAAGATATGTAAATATGTATATATGTATGTACATATAAAATTTTCCTTTAGAAAGTTTCTTAATCGCTAAGTACAGCCATAAAATAAACGAGAGGGAACGCTGTGAGCCGCGGAAGAGGCCGCGGCTCTACTTTATACCCGGTACTCAGTCAGAATATATGTGATCTTAAGATTTATGATATTTATTATATGTTCGGAAAAGGGAAAAGGGAAATACATTTGGAGTAGTGTGATAACACAGGAGACTGGATACAAAATTTGGTTGCTTTAGCTTTAATAGTCTCTGAGATATAGTCTCCAATGAAGACGGACGGACGGACAGACAGACAGACAGACATGGCTATATCGACTCGGCTATTGATGCTGATCAAGAATATATATACTTTATGGGGTCGGAAGCGCTTCCTTCTGGACGTTACACACATCCGTTATCACCAGAAATCTAATATATCCCTATACTCTTCGAGTACCGGGTATAAAAATACTCTGTAAGGAAGTTCCTGTCTCAGGCCGGGTACAGCCACTCAGTCTGTCCAGTGCCCGGTCCCTATACAGAATAATTTGTATTTGGGAACCACAGAGAGGGATCGGACGGGCCCGTGCATGGCGCAAGATTCACTCAGCTGGGGGGGAAACGGGTATGAACTCGCCTCAGGGTGTAAGTGGTGCGTGGGCACTCGTGGGGAGGCAGGCCGCGCGCGGGGTTGGCCGGGGCAAAGACAATATAAACACTAAGATGTTCCGCGCCATACAAAAATGATCAATAAAAGTATTCCAGCTTGAAAAGAGAGAGAGACAGGTAGAAGGAGAGACAGAGAGCGCTTTAGTGGCACACGTTCTGTACGTGAGGCTGAGCTTTAACTGTATGTGTGCACATATTAGGGCTGCTTGTTTTGTATTGGTTGTTGACGACGCCGCTTAAAATCGTGGGCTTGCGGGTTAAAAAAATATTTTTATATTAAAACTTAAGTTTTCTGCTGAAAATTCTCTTTATTGGCCTGCCTTGTCTAGCTATTTAATTGTATTGTTACTAAGGGTCCCAGTCGCACCTTTCTACTCCCTAGCTCGCTTACGCGAGACCAGCTTACCCGCTATCTCCTCCTGTCATCTTGAGCAGCACAATCCCGTCGGTTAGCTCCTGTGGATATTTTTTGTTCCTCGTTGGCACTTCGAATATTTTGTTTTTCTATCACGCACTTCTGGTTCTGTTCACTGTCATTCTTCGACTCCTCGATCTCGTTCTTCGGACGACCACTTCAGGCCTTGAAGCTCGAGGCACTGCCGGCGTTTGTCGCTTGGCTTGCCGTTACGTGGGTGGCCGGCACTCGCTCTCTGCGGTCTTCCCTCTCGCTCACTCTGGTATATCTGCCACCCTCGGCGGCTGCTTCTGTTTCCCATTATTCGTTGGCGGGGTATTGCGTTTTGGCGATCTCTCTGCTGCGGTCTCTGTTCTTTCTCTCTGCGGTCTCTGCTCTCCCTTTGCCTTTCGTCCGTTATTCGTTGGCGGCGTTCTGTGATAGAGATGCCAGTCAGTGATGCTCGTTACGGTTCCCGTGAACCGTCCCAACGGTCACGATTCTCGCCTTAATAACACGTACTTGCATTGTATTCTTGCCATCTACATATTTCTGAACCTAATATAATAATTATCGAATACTACGAACTAGGGAAAACAAAAATGGTACTAAATAATAAAATAACAAAACGTTCATAACGAACTTGCTCAATTTCGCCATAAGAATGAAGGTGGGCTGCCATCCGAAGACATTAAAAATACTGGGGGAAAATAAAAAAAATAATAAAAAATTATAATAATAAATTTGCTACTGTTTTTATCATTTTCATTATCTTCAGGGCGGCTTAGTTCCATCGTTCCAATATTCTTCCTGTATAATCCTTTGCAAAGGAAATTTTTCCTCGTTCTTATTTTATTTTTTCTTTATGACTTCTTTAACCACAAGCGAAAAACACTTGCAAGGACGCTGCTTTTGTGTTTCAACAGAATGTGTGTCAATGAGAAAGAGTTTTTTCGACTACACAGTCATGTCGAATGCAGCCTCAATTTACCGACCTCTTGGCCCTGGCCACAGATAGAAACAAATGGCATACCCAAGCAAAATTTTTACAACCGGACATTTACAAATTTGCGGCCAATAGAACACTGTGCAGCTCTCATCTGGTCTCGCAATAATTGACTTCATTTTCATCTACTCCATAGAGTAGATGAGCAGTTTGAGTGCCCATAAGCTGGAAAGAAAGGTATAAGAGAAATCATTAATGAAGTGCTGAAAATAAAGGATCAACGGCATAGCCATTTCTTAGTTTCCTATTTTTTCCTATTCACCTATTAAAATTAGCCAAATCGCGGTACTATGTACATCTATAACGTGTTAGCAGAAACAAAATCGGGGAATTATACTGGAGCCTAAACATTATTATCATTGTGATAAAAGGCAGATAAGATTTAAGATATGACCTAGAATGAACCTATAAACTTACCATTAAAACTTTATTATACGTACGAGGACTCCCCAAATTGAATATCAAATCCCATTTGGCCATTCTTTGATCTATTTCTTATATCACCGACGAATGCAGAAGACAATTGTTTAAATTTTACGCATCGAACTGTCATATAAAAATTTAGTTTTCTGTCTATTTATTGCACTATTTTTTATATCCACATTTTACGACAGATTATATGGGTTTTCCCCAAAATCTATTCAAGAGCGATGCAAGAAATGCGTAAATCTGTCAATCATCGTCGAAAATTTTTATCTATTCCGTGCGACACATGGCGGTGATTGATTGAACAGCAAGTAGACTACAAACGAGTATACATATGTACGTATGTAGAATATATATGAACTGTGAAAGGAACTAACTTATATATTCAGAGTAAAAACACTTTAATAAAACGGCAGTTTCGTAGGCATCGAAGAGATAGTAAATATTGATAAAATATAATTTGGCCACCGGCGAAAATCCAATCAATTTGGCACCTAAGGAAAGCTACAAAAATTCTCTCGGCTCAAGACATCAGGCATACACAAAAGTCAAGCGAAATAATTCATTTTTGTGACAGTTGTTCGCGGGGATATTTTTCAAAAATAAATGTAGCGAGAAAAAACTCTAAAATGTGTACAAAACTATGTGTACAAAACACCTACAATTCTCATGCAGGATGGGAATAAAAATACACTTTTAGTTTAAGGTTAGGGTAGGACTATTTTTGTGTCTCTGTGACCCCATGGGAATATGAGAGCGAAACCATGCAATTTAGTGATGGACATTTGATGGAAGGGTCCCATCACGTATATTTATATAATAAAACTAAGCTATACCTCCAGCTACTTCAGACTGGAGCATATATGTATATAGCTTATGCTTCTGACCGAGGAGTCAGTCGAGTGTGCGCCTAATTCCACTTGCTACTGCTATCGATGATTGCATTTTCTTGGAGACTAGTTCCTCAATTTACTTTGAACATCTTAACGTATTCAATTTTGTATTCAGCCTGACAATATATAACTAGATGAGAGGCCGTTACCACAAGCACACCATATCTATAAAAATCGGATTTCGAACCATTTCAATTTAATTTCTTATTCCATTGCTATCGCATTTTCTAGCACATTTGGCGCTGCTGCAAGTAATTAACTTTCTTGTTTGCCCAAATGACTAACAAATTTCGGGAACCTTCTGGCCTAGTGCTGGTTTTTTTTGGCAGCCAACGAGGTGTGCTATCTATTCCCTCCACCTCCCAGAGGTGCCATTAGGGTACATACATATTCCTGGTGTGGAGTTTGGATGCTCTGTGCCGTTGCCAGACAAAAAGCTGATAGAATTTAATATGAGCTGGCATATTGTTTTGCACTTTTAAAACGTTTTTGCTTTAAACTTAGCCAAAGGAAGAGGAAAGAATTATCGTCTCTTAAATACTTAACATTATTCGGATCTGAGATTCAGAACATTTTTAGTCAACATACAATACTTTTAAATAATTTTACTGAATGAATTTGTTCACAGAATGTTCAAGAATTCCTACTGGTACTAGGATTAAATTTTAAACTACCTTCATGTTTGCTACGTGATTTAATGGGCCTGTTAAATACAATCGACTGAAATTTGTACAGTTTTAATCTTTAAATATTTTGAAAAACATAAATAAACATACGTCTATCTATATATCACTCAACTCAATCTTAAAGTCGCAACTGGCACAGCTATACATATTTGTAGGATCTAACAGGAATAATAAAGGTTTAATACGGAATTTTTACGTAAGGAACAAATAAATAAAATACCCTTTAAAAGTAAATAGAAATCTTATGAATACCAAGATCAGCATATTTATTTGGTTGCAAAGCATTCAGCGATCAAAAAAGAGACTAAGGATTCAGAAAAGATCAGGACCAAATCATTGAAGAGAAGAACAGAAGCAGCTAAGAGTATTCAGAAGTATGAATAGATTGTGGAATACAAAAATAAAGCTTTTCCCGTGTATACAAATGAGATGTAAAGAATGATAAATATATTACGTTTTGTATGTATGTATATTATTTTATATTATGGAAAAGTCAAAATTGAGCGGTTTTATTCTGGCGCTATATTAACACCGGTGCTGTATTGGTTTCGATTTAATTTTCTGTTTTTCAACCGCTTCTTGTGGTTATCTTATACTGGGTTTTGGTCACCTCCTCTGGCTACTGGGCTTACCGCCTGCTACGATGGAAGGTTGTTAGTGCGTCCATGGTCTATGGGTTGTCGCTTCAGTGCTGATCGGAGTACTCGGCCTGGGATGCGAGGCTCATCAGCGCTGTAACAAGTCTCGCTCGTCTCGTCGTTTAACAGGCGCTCCTCATCCGAGGAGGAGCAAAGAGGCTCCTCGTTGTTGCATGGAAGCTGCCGCTGCTCGACCCTTCTCCGTAGATCCACGTACTCAATTTCAACGTTTTGTAAAGGCTCGTAACCGGGGCTGCGTTTGGCCAACTTAAAAGGAATACGAATTATCCCATTCGAATGGGCAAGTAGGCCCATATTAACGCCCAACTCCATCCCATGGTGCACAGCGTCCTTGAGGGTGTCGAAGGAACGGATGTGGCTCATCATGGCATCATCCTTCAGAGCACACGCTTCTACTTCACGACACAGGTCATCCAGAGCGGCGCCTACGAGCAAAAGGAGAAGTCAATTCCGGACTCCCTATATCTAATCACACTGTTCCCTTAATCTACTCACTCTGACGTGGCTGGCCATGCAATATACCGATCATATGGGGCAGCACCGATACAAAGGGGTTGGGGCTAATTTGGTCCATTGTAAACCTATAGAAATATAAATACACTTGCAATAATTCTTACGATTTGTGTGAGTGTGTGAAGTGTATTAGTGACTACAAATTTTTCATTGACTTTTGATACTACAAAGGCTCCTGGGATTAGCATTACTCCTAAATTATTTGACTCACAAGTAGCCTTTGTTTTGCATTCACATATCATAGTCTAGAGAATAGTTAGTTCACAAACTTACTCGTAGAATAAATGTTCTTAAACTTCTTGCAAAGCATATATTCTAAAAAATAATACAAATTTCGTGGCGCCGTCTTTATGATTGAACTCCTCCTAAACGGAATCAATGCACTCAATTTTGATGTCCCAAATGCTCCGGCGCTTATTTTTTTCGCCTATTGGATTCGGCTGCAAGCCCAACGCATGTCCAACATTTACATGTCGCATTTTCATTTAGCAACATTATATCGGGCGACGCAACGCCTGTTTGTGGTTGTGAGCCACACGTTCGGATTAACATTAGAGATGAATAATTGGATATTTTTGGTTTTTTGTCCTCTCGTTTTTTGGCTGCTGTTTGAATAATTGTGTACACACACAACATGCTCGTGATGTTGAGCAAAAACCTTAATAGCTCGGACCCACTTTAAAGCCATGGACAACAGACGATTTCACTGGCATTTCGACCGCAACACGACAGACAAACGACCCAATAAAAATATCGAATATTGGGACCTGGAAATAAACCACACAGAATATTGCACATGCGGTGCCTTATGCCCTACCATCAATGCCTCAATTGGCTGGAAATTCAAGAGCTGCCAAAGTTTTCTTCGAATGAAATGAAATGCCTATCTATGTAGATCTAAGGAAAGTGCCACTGGCATAACTTCGATTTGGATTGGGAGAGAAAACTTTTGCGTAAAAGTAAATTTTCTCGGTTCAATTTGCTGCTTTCGAATGGGAAATGCAATCGACAAGCATTTCGAAGGCAGGGAACGGGCACGGCAACTGCCTTTGTGCGCAGTCAAAAGGCAGCAATAAAATTACCTACGTCACACAGGGACCATGGAAATCGAATCGAATTGCAGGAAAAGATGAAAATGGAACATACACATGCTATATATGTAATCATGAATTCGAGAGCAGACAAACTCCTGATTAAAGATGTGTGCTTGCAGCACAGTTTGCCTTTTGGCAGCTGACTATGTCCTTATTGGCCGCCCCAGAAACCAGGTAACAGCTAATGTCTGTAATTTGTGAGCTGTAAAGTGCCACTCTCCGCTTCCGTCACTTAATTTAAAAATCTAAGAAATAATTCATAGCCCCATAGATTTTGAAATATTTGTATGGTTCTTTAAGAAACTATTATTAGAAGAACATTAAATCTACATTTTTGAGTAACATTTTTTGAGAAAATTATATATTTTCCTTCCCATAATTCCCCTTCTAGCTCTCAACAAGTTTCCCAGCCGTTTAATAATCAACAAATTCCTTAAGTAATAACCAGTGATGCAGAGTAACGTAAATCTATCTTCTGTTCGCTACTTATTACAAAAAATCTACATAGCTGAATATAACCCGATCGACAGTTTTATTTAAAGTTTAACATCTAATGGAAATTTGGCAACGACGACCGAAAACGATTGCATATAATAGAGAGTTGTATGCTGGATATAAATATATATATATAAATATTTATTTATTTATTTATATTTATATATATATATAAATATATTAAATATAACATACAAGTGGATAAAAATCATTTATATTTCCTTTTGTAAAATTCTGTCGTTGGAATGTGATTAATACAATGTAATGCAATCAAAATTATAGTTTCATGAATGTGTATTTTTCATGTAAAAATATTTGTCATTTTATTTGTTAATGAATTAAGCTTTTATTGAAATGTGTTCTCTTCCTCTCTCTTTGCATTCTAGTCAAAACAAAAAGCCCTTGATGTACATTTTTTGAATAAAATTAATGATATGAAATGTTTTTATTAGCCTTTAATGATATTCCGTGAGCGTGATTGGCAAAAAGAAATCCAAAAGATTGACGATTTGCTGCTGATTGAAATGCATTTGGTAAATTAAATCATAAAAATACAAATTTATTTAGCCATGATAAGCTATGAAAATCTGTATGAAGGACCATGGAATATTATATTCCCCATAAAATGAGGAATTCCATTTTGAAGTCATAATAACAATAACAATAATAATGTGTTAATTTGGATTTAAAGCTAATTTGCTAATGTGTTCATCATCTTCATCAGCTGAAAACAGGCTATGTCCTTCCAGTAGAGTCCTTTGCAAAGAGCCTTGAGAGATTGGAAACGTTTTCCTTGTTCTTATTTTTCTTTCCTACATTCTTCTTCGACAGCAAACAAGTGACACTCGTGAGGCCGCTGTATTTACATATGTTTTAGCAGAAATACATGCAAAAAATGTGTCAGTGGGCAGTTCTTTTTCAGTTAGTTGTAGTTTCCATCACTTTTCTGCTTCGCTTGGACTTGTTCGAAAATTTGTTATAGAATAATCTGATTTTATTTCGGTACATGCACTCCAACACAGGGATATTTCAACTTGCTCCGCAACACCTTAGCACACTACGCTTAGACAAGGGTATTCCCCTCATCACTGAATCGTAATCCTCTGGCATAGTGTTTTGATAAGTCGGCCAACATCAGTCGACTGCACAGACATGTCAAATGTCCGACTCAATTGGCCGACCTCTTGGCCATGGCGACAGACCAAACATTTACAAATTTGTAGCCATCAGAATACAGGGCAGCTCTCCATCTGTCTGGCACTAATTGATTTAATTTATGCAAGTTTTCACGCAGCTCCATGGAGTGGTTGAGCAGTTTGAGTGCCTAAAGTTTATATCATTTAGTGATATATGTATGTAGGGAGAATTATATTGATTTTGGATATAAGCCTCCCGATTTATTCGAACTAGACGTATAATATTTCAATCGTTTTATTTATTAAATTCCATAGTCTTTCTGTTTTATTTAACATTATTCACATGAGTTGTCTCTTTACACTTCAGGTCTTTTTTTGATTATTCGAGCACACAACTCCGTTCAGCTCTCGCACTCAAGCTACTCTCGATTACTCTCTACTCTACTACTACTCGATGTTTCCTAATTTGATAACTCTTATGAGTGGTAATATCACTTATTCCCTTCCTGCATGTATGTTTCATTCTATAATGCTCGTTAGATTTGATGGTAAGATAACGGTCTAAGCTTGTAAAATACTTGACTCCAGAACGGAAGCAGTTTCCTAACCCCATAAACTTGGTGGAATAAATAATTCTTGATTCAGCTTCAACTAGCCGAGCTCGAATATAGCCATGTCTGTCTGTCCGATAACCGGACCGTAGCTTCATTTACGCCTGTATCTCATAGAGGCTATTAAATTTGCTGGTGATAACGAAGTTGTGTGTAATGCTCAGTCGGCTGCGTTATCCGACCCCACTAAAGTATATTTCAAAATTTCGATCGGCCCCTTCCAGCCGAGCGATATAGGACGAAAGTCTGTCTGTCCGTCCGTCCGTTTTGCAGTTGCGCCGATATCTGCATACGCAGTATCATAGAGCTACAGTGACCAAGTTTCGTATCAGAGTCTCCTGTGTGATCAGATCTAGATATTTCAAAGCCGGCCCCTTCCACCCACAAAGAGAAGTCTGGAAACACAATTTTAGATACGAGAAAACTGAATACGCAGAATCAAGAGAATGACCATTTCTATCAGAGTGTGAATCGATCGATAAGATAATTATTATAGCTACAATGAGAAACCATTTCGAAAGTCATCGTTCCCTCTCGCTCTCTCTCACACGCGACCCTGTCTGGTTTGCCTATTCGTTTAAATGAGCGCCTAGATCTCAGATACTATAAGAGCTAGAGCAACCAAACTTTCTATCCAAACTCCTGTGATATCAAACCAGCACAAATGTATTTCAAAATTTTGCCACGCCTTTTTCCACCCCCACAAAGGACGAAAATCTGTAAAATCCACAATTTTTTAGATAAATGAAAACCAAAAACGCAGAATCATGGAAAATTACCATATCTACCAGATTGACGAATATGGATCAGGTCGGATCATTATTATGGCCAATAGAAACAATTAAATTTCAGTGGCTACGCAACGCCTGCCAAGCGCTCACTCATTCCCTCTCTCTCTCTTGTCGCAAACAGCGTTATTGTTACGTGTAAAAAGGTAGTTATGCATGTAGAAATGTAGAAGCAGATGTAAAATGCATATGAAACAAATATGGAAACATGTATAAAAATTCCAAAAATGTTTTGACTTCATTTTTTTATATTTTAAATAAAAATTTCATAAATCGTAAGCTCATAAATGTATGTATGTATGTATATACTGACTGAGTACCGGGTATGAGGTAGAGCCGCGGCCTTTGCCGCGGCCATTGCTGCGGCTCACAACGTTCCCCCTCGTTTTTTATATATTTTTATTTTGCATCTTAAGAGGGATGTACAAAGGATTAGTTTTTGTTAGTTTTCGCCAACTCTTATTTTATTTTATAGAAAAGAATGACTTCTTATGTGTCCTGAATGTAGAAAAAGAATCATACTGCCTCTACGAGATATAAAATATGATCGGACTCAACATCGAGAACACCGAATTTGTCCGCCTCTTAGTTTTAAAGAAAATAAAACTTTTGGCGTAATATGTTTTGTCTGATTGTAAACTAAGGTTTGGATGCAATATTTTGTTGAGTACTCCTTGTACATGGAAACTTTTTTTTTTACATGAAAATCGCATTTAAGTCATCGTCGCTTCACGCTTTTCCCCGGCATTTAATTAAAGCTGGCCAAAAGTGAGAGCGTGGAGGCCGCCAAAAGATTATTTCCATTTTAGGCGATGGCAAATTTCAAGCAGTTCTCGTTTAGAGTTGGGAACGAGGAAGAGAGGAAGACACGTGGCTGTTGCCAATGCAAGGCAGCGGTAATTTCATTTGCCTTTTACACACACACACACTGGCGTATAAAATTTCATTGCCTGCCACATAAGTGGGCCTTCCCTTCTCCCCACTTAGTGGGGGGCACTCTGAGGGCAATGAAAAGTTTCGCCTAGAAAATGTGGCCGGGCGCTTCAATGTCTCGCAGGAAGGCTGCTGCGTGTCTCTCAGAATCATTACCAGCTGGGTTTCTCAGGGTCTCCACACCCGTACATACATCAAACTAATGACGGATTGTTGGAGTGTGACACATTTCAGCAGTCAACACACTTATGCACTTAGGCGGAGATAGTAATTTTCTCATAATTTTCCATTAAAAACTTGACGAAACAATGACTTAATTGTGGCCTAGCGGCGAAAGTTGGTCTACTTATGAGTCAAAATTTAATTGTGTAGTGCGGATTTCCAAGAAGATAATGGCTAAAATTGATTTAGGATAATATTTCTGTTTCGTGATTTCATTCAATCATACTATTTCTATACACAACCATCCCATCCCATCCACTTGTTAAAGAGCTTAAGCTGTAACCAGCTGAATATTAGATTAAGGAGTCCAACACTTAATGCTACCTGGAAATATATGATAAAAGTAAGGGAAATCGTTCATCTTAGAAAAAAAGTAAGTTCTATCTTCAAAAAGTATTCACAAATTTTATTCCATTGATTTTATCCCGGAAAGTATGCCACGTGCGGTTTCCTTTTTCAATTGTGTGAGCAGAATAAAAACCCACAGTACAGTACACACAGTACAGCACAGCACTTGAATTGTGTAGTAGTAAATTCTAGTTTACTGCCACAATTCGCCTGGCAAAAGGCTACACAAAGAGCCCGAAAACGTGCTTACAGGAACGTTAAAGATGTATAACAACACGCATAAATTATTTTAGACCCTCATAAATGATCCACAGGCCAACCCCATCTTAAATGAAACCGCCCCTGTTTTCATATTAAACCTCAATTATAAAAGGAATGGGCCGAAGAGATATTTACGTATGGAAATAATGAAAATATACACGGAGAACCAATTAACGCTGGTTCTTTAATCCTGTTAAGAGGCAATACCTTTTTTAGATGTAATATGTTACGTTGCTATTTACCGCCTATATTAGGGAAGTTTCAATTACTGATGTTTATCCATAGCCATAGAGAAAAATTCTTTTAATTTTCCCATTTTATAGGAATCCATTAAAAGCGAATCCTACAACCATAGAAGCTAAGATCATCAGCTATGCTGTGATATATAATTTGATAAGCCTAAATTTGGCCTTCAGAGTGGTAAAACTGAACAGCTTCGAGCTCAGTGAAATCTCACTTGCACTTCATGTAATAATGGTCTTCAGATTAAACGAAAAATATAAATATGTGGGAATATACCATTCCATATATCATAACACCGCAAGGCATGCACTCCCAAAAACAGCTGATCAAAAGGACGACGAGTTGGCAAGCCTGTCATAAATCTGAAGGAGCCTCAAAAAAGTACGATTAAGACGAACGGGGCGAAGAGTATTAAGACCAATTCATTCATTTAAACCTAATAATCGGAATAATCTAAATAATCTTAACAACAAAACATTTAATACAAATTCTAGACGACTGGAACGCTTTCATGTCGAGCGGAATATTTAATATAAGCCCCGGTCCCACATAGTATATGTTTTTTATTCGATTCGCTAGCGATTGAAAAATCGCAATGCATTGCTTAGCAAGTGAGACGAAGACTTGCCACAAAAATGGACAAAATGGACCATGGATACATGGAAAGCTTTTATATGCTTTATGCCAAGACCAAGATCAACATATTTTTCTATTTACACGTAGAACTCTCAAAGCAATGTTGAAAATAAAAACCCCAATGGATTTTAAATGCAACCGCCACAAAAGAGGGGCAATGTGAAAGCAAAAAAGTTGTTTGAAGAACGGATAAAATCAAACTGAAAATGGAAAAAATGCACAAATAAAACTGCGATTCAACTCAATTGCACGGGAAAAAGACTGCGAGGGTGGAAGAGAAAAACAATAAGAAAGCGAAAGCTGAAAAAAATAAAATCTAAAATTGACCATAAACCCAACACCCGAACCATGGTGCCCCAGAAACGTAGATAAGCGCGGAAAAGGCAGCACCAAATTGATATACGCTCCCCTTTTGAAACACCCTTCCAACGATTATTGTATTAAGATTATGAGACGATACTTGCCACACGGTAAAAGAATCATTTCTGATTCTTAGAGTGTGTACGAGTATGCATTTCGGAACAGCATTTCAATCTTTATGTCAATAATATTCTGCTAAAGACTTCTAGCAGAAGCTTAATTTTCCTTTGCAAGGGTATCCATAAGGCCAGCAAAACAGTCACGTTTTTCCCTTTCCTTCTTTTCGTTTAGTCCTCACCTCCCTACTCTGCTCAAGGACAAAGCGTAATTTGTTTGGCGGAATCGAGGGGTGGCAGCCGAATTGCCATCATAATAATTTAAAGTATAACTGATAATCTTTGACTGGGAAAAGTGTCCTTGAGTGGCAACTCCACAAAAAGGTGGTCCGTCTGCTTTTGTGTCTGTCCCCGAATATATTTTGTTTTTCCCGCACTTAACATTCCGCGAGATTCGTTCAACTCAATCAGAACCTAAAAAATGCGTGTCATTTGAGTTTGTACCTACTGCTGTTGCCGATTTACGAACAGCAGCAGCCTCAACAGAAGTTCAGTTTATTATCAATTTAATGCTAATCGATTTCGAGACTCTTGCAGCAGCTGCTCCGGCAAAGGAAGTGTTCTTTCTAAATATTCTTTTCAGGAGGGTAGAAATTTGGATAAAAAAGCTTTTTTAAATCTTCGATCTGTCTTTTAAATGAAATTAAGTTGGAAAATAGGATAATTTCGTATGCTTTTCGAACAGCTGTTTCCAAACGAGCTTCGCATATTCCTCGCCCCCCTTTTGTTTTGTCAAGTCTAACATGTAAATGATGTCTGAAATGTGTAACATATGCGAGTTGTGGTCAACTGGTGCTAGTTTTTGTTTTTGCCCGACACAACTGATTATATTATTCAGATTAGCCGCAAAGTCTGCCGTCAGCTGGACGTCAGCCTCTTTTTGTGTCCCAATCAAAAACTATCACGAAATGTGCCAAATCCACTTGAAAGTTGAAGCCAACCTACACACGTGATGGGGCGACCCAAATCGGGTAGTGCGGCTGTCAGTGCGAATGAAATTGGAGCAGATCAAAAGAGCAGCGCCATCAATTGCCAACCTGCCCGCCGCCCTCTACAGGCGGCGATGATTGCGAATCCCCGAAAAAAACTGACAAGAGGCAGCTCTAAGAATGGGAGAAACCAGGAAAAATGCGAAGAAGCCAGCAAACACGCAGGGAGTTAACAGAAAATTGGATTTCATGCCTATTTACATTTGCCAGCAGCCACCAGGTGGGAGCCAACGAAAAAAGAGGTGCAAAATGTGAATATTTATATATAATAATAAATACATACATATAGGAGCACAAACTTATCCGTTTTGTAAAAGGAAAGCGCAAACAAGCTATTAACTTTTCGCTAGAAGATACGGATATGGATCAGCTCCATTAAAGCCAACCGCTGCCGGCTATATTCTGTGAAATTTATGCGATTTATGTGTGCACTGATTATATTTTATTAAAAGGGGTGGTAAAGGGAATTAATTTTCCAATGATTTTTATGCAGCACGCTGTTGCTATTCGATTTGGCGCTGTCCACTGGCAATATTGCTTAAAGCGTTGTTCCAATGAAATATTCATGAGTGTATGTATAAATCTTAAAAAATTGTTTCTCCTCTTTCCAGAATCAATACAGTTTTTGGTGGCAAATTTGGCATCGATCTAAGAATAACGAATGTTGAGTCATTTCAAAGGTTGCCTCCACGGGTATCCCTATTTATCTTGCACATAGAAATCTGTACGACCCAAAAGCCTCGCGGTCAGCGGGAACTGACAGCCAAAAGAACAGACAAGGAAATGCGAGGAAAATGGTTTCCCAAACTGAATTTTCCCCCAGCTCATGGTGGTAATTGGAAGATATGCAGGCCGGAACAAGACAGGAATCCTGAGTTGGGTAACTGAAATGTATTCAATAGTGTAATTATTATGGAACTACCTTGTTGATTAGCTGGTCTTCTGTGCTAGAATTGCCCAAACAATTCTCACGTTCTCCGAGTGCCAGGCACAGAAATGTCCGCAAATATAGGAATAAGAAAGCAATCATTGGGGTCCATTCAACGTTGTGCTTGTTTCTGCTATTCTGATGTTGATGACAGTAGCCGCCGGCAGCTGCCTTGTTTGGAGGTGTCCTCTGAACATTCACTTCCACCGTCAATTGTGCAACAACGTCCCCAAGCATCTGGCTTTCACGCCCCTTATGCTGAATGGCTTCTTCTCCATCTGAAGTCTCAGTTTCAATGAATAATGCAAACGATTTTTCTATCAGATGTTTGTGTCCCGTCAGAGCTGTTCGGCTCTGCATAGTGAAGACCGTTTCCGTCCTGTCCTGGGCTGCACTGTCCTTCCCTGCACTATTCTTTCCTGTTGTATTTCCCCTTTTGTGTTGTTATTGTCCATTCAAATCGATTACCTATTATACTTATCAAATAGAACGTTTTCCAGCTATTAACACGTTATAGTAAATTAACAATTTATAAAAATAATGTTTCAATAATGAGATATTCTTGAAATCAATGGCATTACATCTCATGCTAGCCAGCCAAAACTGCCGGTTCCCACCCAAGCGGCCATAAATATACGAATTGCATTGAGACAAATACATTAGGCTGCATAAATAACTGCTGATGCGAACATAATTGCAATCATGGATATGCACTTAGTACTCACACACACACTTGCACGTATCCCCGATTCGAGTTAGTATACGACAACTCACAAACACTTTTGGCCTTTGCCTTCCTACCTTCACAACCTCTGCCTTTTTGGCGGACCAGAAATGTCCACATAAAAGGGAAATGCAGCCGACTGGCTGGTTGGTTGGGTGGCTGCCATATAGTCGACTTATTCGGCAGCGGAAGATGAAATTTTATTATTTTAGCTGGTTGTCATGTTACCCAGCGATAACAAACTCGTTGCTGATAATTTCGTTGGGTTTACAGCCTGCAGCGCAGAACCCAGTACCATTTGATAGTCGAAATATCCTTTGTCTGACTTCAGATCGTCAGTGCATTTCATGGGGCACTTTAGGGTAAGAGTACTCGCAAAACCCTGATTGCAGCTGATTGTCTTTAAGTTGTGGCAAAATTGGGAAATATTTGAAGTCTTCGACAGCGAAACTTAAGTAAAAATGTTCGTCTTCACAGTTTCTGGTTTTCGTCAATTGTTCACAAATTATGCAAACATTTCGCTGCCTTGCACGTCGGTTGCCCATAAAATTTCAGTCAATTTAATTTCCAGCATTTGTTTTACATACGTATTTATGTCGGAGCACGTGCCTGCCTGTCTGTCTGTCTCTCTATTCGACACTTTTGGTAGACAGACAGACGAGGGTAAGAAACTATGAAACCACCCAGGAACGACCCTCTGACCGCATTCGGGGTTGTTGTTTGCGGATTTTCAGTCATTTTTTTTGGTGAAGAAATTAAAGTAAGCACTGGAGAAAATTAAGGAAGAAGTATGAAGGAGCGTGACATGACTGAAAACTTGAAACAAACTAACCAGCGAGTTATACTATTATGCAAAAGTCACACAAGTCCATCCGTCGACTTGTACATCTCCATCTGCAATTCTATATCTCTAGCTATGGTATTAACTTTGCTTGTAGATCTTAACTCAGCATATTCTAATGTTTTTTTTTTTTTGCGGGAAGCATGATTTACTATTAATCTGAATAACTTTTTTTTTCTAGAAAGTATTTTGAAACTGACTAACTAATTAAACTAACAGCATTTAGCCTGGAAATAGCAGTAGCAGGTTTCAAAAGTCGAGGAAACATATGTATATGTAGCTATAGCCATCTCTATATTTTCCAGCACGGAAAGGTTGCCTGACTGTTCATTTAATTTTGAAAGTCTATGAAAAATCACCTACATCTTTAACATCAACAAACAGTACACCCAAAACGGTTTACCATCTAATGGCGAGTGTCAGTACTTCAGTAAGCATATGCACATCGAAAACTACAAAACAAAACGGAAGAGCGAATGTAGAGAACTTTTTATAGAGTTACCACTGCAGTCACCGTACACTGGTCACGTGCTTTATTTTATTTTTGCAAACATTTTCTATTGTGAGTGAAACTAGTTTTTGTTTCTCTGTGTAAGTATAAACTTCAATGGATAGTAAAGTTTATGAATGTTAAAAGTGGTTTAAGTGCAATGCGTTTAATGTACAACATTAGTTTACCTTTAGGATGAAAGTCTGCCTTAAGTCTGTCTGAATATATGGCACTATGTGGAAAACAGTACAAGCAGAAACCTATTACTGTACTACCTAAAAAAGTTTACTAATTTTTGCAACAAATACGGTATAAGTAAGTCAGTCGACTTACTAGAAAACATAAATGTAAATAAATTATTACATAAACACCAGTGTTTTTATATTTTCGCAGTTTGATTATCTCTAATTGATTCCCTGCCGTGACTTTTTTAGTGAGCGCTAATTGACACAAATGAAATTATGAAGGCAATAAAACAACGAACTTTGGCTCGAATTGCTTCACAGACCATCATGGAAAAGTTGTTGCTCCTCGACGCGGTCTTTCTTCTTTTACGACAATTCATTTCCGCTCTGATGCTTTCCATCACAGACCAGACAAAACCAGGAGCAGGACCAGACGAAACCCGACCAAAACCAGAACCAGAACCAAGACCAAAGCCAAACTTAACTGCTTCCATTCGGGGTCTTGGGTTCTGCCAACCGATCCGTCTGCCCCGCCTGCGTCCTGTCGTGAAGTATGCCAAGAACCACAGAGAGCACAGCGGGGAGCTCTTCACTGTTTTCCCTAGTTATACCCGGTACTCGAAGAGTAAAAGGGTATATTAGATTTGTGGGGATAACGGTTGTGTGTAACGCCCAGAAGGAAGCGTTTCCGACCCCATAAAGTATATATATTCTTGATCAGCATCAATAGCCGAGTCGATATAGCCATGTCTGTCTGTCCGTCCGTCCGTCCGTCCGTCCGTCCGTCCGTCCGTCTCGTCCGTCCTCATTAGCGCCTATATCTCAGAGACTATTAAAGCTAGAGCAACCAAGTTTTGTGTCCAGTCTCCTCTGTGATCACACTACTCAAAGTATATTTCAAAATTTCGCCCCGCCCCCTTCCGCCCCCGCAAAGAACGAAAGTCTGTGGCGTACACAATTTTGAAGATACGAGAAAACTAAAAACGCAGAATCATAGAGAAAGACCTAATCTATCAGAGTGTTGAATCTGGATCAGATTGGATCATTATTATAGCTGCAATGAAGAAAACCATTTCGAAAGTCATCATTCCCTCTCGCTCTCTCACACACGCGACCCCATCTGCTTTGCACATTCGTATTTTGTGTCGCCTAGTTCTCAGAGACTATAAAAGCTAGAGCAATCAAACTTTCTATCCAAGCTCCTGTTATATCAAACCAGCACAAGTGTATTTCTAAATTTTGCCACGCCCCCTTCCGCCCCCACAAAGGACGAAAATCTGTGGCATCCACAATTTGTAAGATACGAGAAAACCAAAAACGCAGAATCATGGAATATGACCATATCTACCAGATTGCCAAATCTGGATCATATCGGATCATTATTATAGCCACAATAAACAAAATCATTTAGAGTGGCGTAGATACTACGTTCCCTCCCTATCTCTTAACTCTTCCTCGTCTGCCTTGCCACGCAATGAGTAATAGCGATCCACGGCAATCTAAGTGTGAGCCCTATACTAGCTGCTGGCAGGTGTTCTCCCTTTCTCTTTCCCGCTTTGACCTTGTAACCCCCCTCTCCCACAAACAAGCGTGAAGCGCTGTCTGCTTGTCCATGTCCTACCGCAATCACCGCCCACCCCCATTAACAACTCAATCCGTCCTTATCCCCTAAAGAAAGAGAGAGAGAGAAGCCTCACAATATAAAATGTCCAAAACAATAATCCCCCGCCCAGGCAATGATTTATTTACATAAATATATAATATGCATACATATGTAAGTATTGATATGTAGGCATGTACTTATGTATATGTATGGATGTATATATTTTAAAACCAATGGAAATATGTGCATTCATATGTAAATATACATACATAACATAATACATATTTGCATATTCTGATTGAATGAGCCGGTATTGGTAGGGGAGGGGTACCTGCGATTGCATGTGTTCACTCTATGAAAAGAAATAGAGTTGTCCACCAAAGAAACTGCGAAATCAAAACAAAACTGGCAAGCACGTGCGCTCTCTTTCTCTCTGTTTCCCCTTCCATCTTCTGACCATGACCCTCTCTCATAAAACAAAAGGGATGCGCGATGCGCTGTTTACATGTCTTAGCAAGATCCCCCCTCCACTCTCATCATCATAGTAAACCGTTTTTTAACCGTTACAGAAAGGGGAGGGGGAAACGCAAATGATTTCGCTCTAAAAATGCATGTGGAAGGAATGAGAAAAATAGCCGTTACGTTTGTTTGAGTTTTTCTCTCTATCCTTCTCATTCCACTTGAGAACTCTCTGCTTCACTATCTGAACAAGTGCTCTCTCAATAGAGCAACTCTCTATTTACACTCATCCGTATGTCCTTCAAGATGAATTTAGTAATAAGGTGACAACATCTACGTCACAAAATCTGCGCTCTTTCGCGAACCATCCGTTTGTCGTATGCTGTGCGCCGAAATAGAGTAGATGGTCCACCCCACAGACAACGTCACCTCATCACTAAATTCACCTTGTATGTCTCTTTTTTGAACAGTGGCAATTAGAGAGAGAGAGAGAGATAGAGAGAGGCTGAGAGAGCGCCCTCGCAAAATCATATGATGGAAACCAAAACATTAACCTGCTACTACCCCACGCAATGGGAATAGAATTAGAAGGAGTAATTAGTCGGAAAGGAATTAGAAGTATATATACATATATAGAAACAGCTCAGACAGACTTTTTCCTGTAAAAATTTAATTTTCCGTTAGTCCCGCATGTTTTGACTCCATTCGTTCTGCCTTGTTCCAAATTGCTCTATTCTCTTCTCTCTTGAGTGACTCTCGCGGAAAAAACGGCCGAATTTCAGTAGGCATTTTTTGGGTATAACCAGTCGATATCGAGCCAAGGAGAGCGATAGAGACTTTTTGATTGCCGATTACGATAAAATCCGTTTATTAATCACATTTAAACTAGTTTAGCTTTTAACTTATTAAATACAAGTAGTGCTTGCAAATTAAGCTATAGGGCTTTAGTTTTTCTGTGCCGATCGTCAGTTAGAAGCTAGTAATAGTTGCTAACTGTGACGGTGCATCGCGCGCTTTTTGGTGTTGCTGCTGACGTCGCTGCTTTTCTGGAGACTGAGGCCGGACGTCGCTGCTTCTATAGCGGCTGAGGACGAACGTCGCTGCTCTCGCCAGGGGACGTCGCTGCTTCGCTTAAAGTCGTAATATTTAATCAATTATATTTTCTTCTTTTGTAGTTTTTATATAATTATTTATAATAATTCGGTTTATTTTATATAATTATTTATAATACGATTTTATTTAATTAGGTATTATTTAATTATATTTTATTTTATAACATATTTTACAATGCCTCGAAGGAATAGACATTCTGCTTCGCAACAGTCTCAGAGACGTAAATTGCGACACAGATCAAATAGAGATAGAAATTTAGATACTTTAGAAGTTGTTGAAAACAGGGATGTTGTAATAAGTACAGACGCTGAGTTCGTTGAACCGGCTAGGAATCAGCAGCCAGATAATGAGGGACAAAATCAGGTGACTGCTAGGCAGGTTTCAGGTGTAGGTGTAGGTCAGGAAGAGCAGGCAGCCGTCGCTGACGGACAGATTGGGAATGCTGAGGGAAATAGGGTTGCGATAAATGCACAGAATAGACGACAAGTGACCAATACTAACCGTCGGTCCAGACGAAGACGCAACCAAAGGTATAGGGCCAGAGAGCAGACTCAGAATACTGCCGAACATACAGTTAGACGAGAGGACGCGCAGATCAGACGTGAGGAGCAAGTGACCGATACTCTGCGTCGGTCCAGACGAAGACAGGACGTGGACTATAGGGCTATAGAACAGGCACAGAATACAGTAGGACATATACAGAGACGAACAGACGCACAGGTTAGACGTGAGGAGCAAGTGGCCAATACTCTGCGTCGGTCCAGACGAAGGCAGGACGTGGACTATAGGGCTATAGAACAGGCACAGAATACAGTAGAACATATACAGAGACGAACAGACGCACAGGTTAGACGTGAGGAGCAAGTGGCCAATACTCTGCGTCGGTCCAGACGAAGACAGGACGTGGACTATAGGGCTATAGAACAGGCACAGAATACAGTAGGACATATAGTTAGACGAATGGACCCACAGGTTAGACGTGAGGAGCAAGTTGCTAATACTGTGCGACGCTCCACACGAAGGCAGGACTTGGAATATAGGGCTAGAGAACAGGAACAAAATACAGTAGGACATATAGTTAGACGAATGGACCCACAAATTAGACGTGAGGAGCAAAGGACAAATACAGAGAGGCGACAGCGCATACGTAGAAATAATGAAAGGAGACGGATATTAGAAAGAGAGCAGGATAGAGTTCGCAGGGTCCAAGAAAGGAGTTTAGTAGATCGTAGGCGTATCTCGCGAGCGAGAGACACTCTGGCACGTCAATCTGCTCGTGTCGCAGCTCGAGCTGTAAGTCAGAGAGTTAGCCAATATAGGAGCGATAGCAATAATAGAGTTGAGCAAAATTTAAGAAACGCCTCCCGAATGCAGCGAGAACGAGCAAATATCTCCCAGGAGGATAGAACACATATAGGACCCAGAATAAGGCTTAGTGGCCTAGAAGCTCTAAAAGTAGTTTATAATAGGAATGTAAAGCTGGGTCCTGATCAGGTTTGCCTTTCTTGTAAAGGCCTGTGGTTCCCCAAACAAATTTCCAAGATTTCTCGTGTCCTTTTAGAAAGTGATTGCGAGTTTAGTGATGATATCTTTGCTCTTGAAAGTCTTCTAGAATTCCCTTCTGACTGCCCCACATTAAAATTCTGCAGAACATGTTATACCAACATTAAGAAGCGTAAAAAGCCTAAGCTTTTCTTCATTGAATTAGATTTCCCTAAACTGCCCGACTGCTTAAAGGGGCTTACTCCATTAGAGGAACGACTGATTTCTCCTCGACTTCCATTTATGATTATTAAGCCTTTATTGCCTGGGGGAAGAGGCCAAAATGCCATAAAAGGAGCAGTTGTAAACGTCCCTATTTCCGTTAGTGATATCGTGAAGGAGCTTCCACGAGCATTCCATGAAGCTCAGGTTATTCAGCTCCACCTGAAGCGTAGACAAGAGTATCTTCATGCCTTCATGGCTGAAACCATTAGACCTTCCAAAATTTTTGAAGCACTTCGTTATTTAGTTAGCACAGATTTGTATAAAAAGCACAATGTCATAGTTAATGAGCAATGGATCTCTGGCTTCACATCCGATATTGTTCCATTCGTAGCATCTCAAGCAGACGCAGCCTTTTTAGAAAGTATCCAAAATAGAGATAGGAATGTAGACACAGAGCCAGCCCATCCCGAGGAGGCGGTAGAAGCCGAAGAGCTCAACCCTGGCGGTCAGGAAACTCTGCTTGAAAATAACGTACCATTCGATGATAGGATTATAAAAATCGCACCAGGGCAAGGACAACGACCTCTTGATATGGTCTTAGATATTGACTCGGAAGAGTTATCTTTTCCCACTATTTATGCAGGCGTCAAGAGACAATCTTCAGAAAGTTTTACAACCATTGTTAGATCAGAGCTTCGCAATGTAGATAGGAGAGGTTGTAGATCTGATAAACTGTTCTTCAATTACAAGAAGTTAGAACTCATTAAGATTCGCAATAATATTTCTATCTGCTTACGTAAGCGGAGCACGTCCAGTGCAGTAACGGCAGCTAACGCTCTTAATGAGAATTTCATAGGGGGACTAATTAACCACGATGAGGGATATAGGGTTCTTCGAGATATTCGCTCGTCTCCGGCTCATTGGGAGGAAGAAAAGAAGAAGGTTATGGCCATGATTCGTCAGTTCGGCCTGCCGACTTTTTTCATCACTCTGTCTGCTGCTGAAACGCGGTGGCCAGAGCTGCTTGTTTTGCTCAAAAGCAATGTAGATAGAGAGATCATTAGCGAAGAAGAAGCAATGAATCTACAGTACAACGAAAAGGAGCGTCTCATCAAGGCAGATCCAGTTACTTGTGCTAGGTATTTTGATCATAGGTATCGCGAGGTTTTGAAAGTTATGAGGAATCGGGAGGGCATTTTCGGAGAAAACTTCGTCATCAAATTTTATTGGCGTGTTGAATTTCAACAAAGAGGTTCCCCCCACATTCACGGTATGTTTTGGCTGAAAGATGCCCCAGCAGTGGATTTTACCAGTACTGAGTCAATTTCAACAGTTGTAGCCTTCATTAATACACATATTACAGTAGATGTCACAGACTCAGAATTAGCTCCGTATGTTGAATACCAAAAGCATAGGCATACAAACATGACATGTCTTAAAAAAGTCAATAGAAGTGGAAAAAAAGTTTGTAGATTCGGTATTCCATACCCTCCAATGCCCCAAACGGAGATATTGAGTCCACTGCCGGAGGAAACTCCAAACCTTGATTTTCACCAAGGAAATTTTAGGAAAATTCAAGACCTATTAAATTCTGATCAATCCTCTGATATGATTGATCACCTAAGCATATTTGAGAATTTCCTTTCACACGAACAAGTGAGCCTCAATTACGAGGACTACAAATATGCAGTATGTTCTGGTTTGAAGAAACCACAAATTTTTCTAAAGAGGTCGTTTGCTGAGATTAGCGTTAATGCTTATAACAAGCACATTCTTTCAATGCAAAGGGCCAATATGGATATCCAATTCATTTTGGACCCTTATGCATGCTGTAGCTATATAATAAATTATATTAATAAATCCCAAAGGGGTATTTCTAAGCTTATGCGCGAGGCGGTAAGAGAGGTGCAAGGGGGCAATTATACGATTAGGCAAAAGCTACAGCACATTGGTCACAAATTTATTTCTGGCACTGAGATATCTGCTCAGGAAGCCGTGTATTGTTGTCTAGGTATTCCTTTGTCCGGAACTAGCAACAAATGCGTTCATATTAATACTTTCCCTCCAGAGCAACGAGTGCGAATGCTCAAATCCAAAAGCATCCTACAAAATATGAATCAGGACTCCACTGACATATTCGTCAAAGGATTGCTGGAGCGGTATGAACAGAGACCAATCAATCTTCAGGGCCTGTGTTTGGCCGATTTTGCAGCAAATTATGAATTTAGTAAAAGCGGGAAAAGAGTTGGCCAAAATAGCGATGATGAAGAGGACGAAGAAAATGAGGTAGAAGTAGAAGTCTTTCTTCCTCTCCGCGATAATAGTGGTTTTATTAGGGAACGGACCAAGCCATCCATTTTAAAGTATATGAGGTTTAACATAAATACAGATAGGTCTAACTATTTTAGAGCATTAGTCATGCTGTTTTATCCGTGGAGAGATGAGGAAAGAGATTTAGTGAGCGCTAATTGCGAGGATGTTTATAACAATCATCAGGATTTAGTTAGTTCAAATTTCCAAAAATACAATGCGTTAGCAGATTTAGAAGACGTGCTTAGGAGGGCCATGGAAGCCGAAGCCAATAGGGAGGAAAATGTAGAAGAGGCAGTTGATGAGACCATTGATGAGCAGTTTAGGGCTTTAGCGATTCCCGAAATAAGCTCTCAAATAAATGTTCTGAACTTGAATGACCAGGCAACGGATGAAGATAGGAGTATTCGATTAGTTAAGCTTCCTCCGATTGTTTCCCCTACGTTGTTAGCCAGTTTAATTAGATCGCTTAATTTGAAGCAAAAAGCTTATCTCACCCATGTTCTGCATAATGTGAGAAATACGGCAGTTTTTTATGAGTTTGTAGGTGGCGGCGCAGGCGTCGGCAAGAGTAGGACAATATCTACCATTTTTCAGACCATTTCCCAGGAGTTTAATCGTAGACCAGGATCTAACCCAGAAACTGTTAAGGTTCTTCTGTGTGCTCCCACAGGAAAAGCTGCATTCGGTATTGGAGGTGCCACACTTCACTCCATGTTTTCTTTACCTCTCAATCAGTCTAACCATGCCTTTAAACAGTTGGGTCCAGATATATTAAATACCTTGCGTTCAAGATTTATTGATCTTAAAATTCTTATAATTGACGAAATTTCTATGGTCGGTGAAAAAATGTTTTCGTATTTGGATAAGCGCCTAAAACAAATATTTTCAAGGCCCGAGAGTCCTTTTGGTGGCATTTCTGTTATCGTGTTCGGCGATCTAAGGCAGTTATGTCCAGTAGGTGATCGTTGGATATTTAAATCCTCATCAGGAGCGCATAATCCATACAGTGCGATAGTTGGCTCTAGTCTCTGGGATAGCTTCAAGTTTTTCGAACTTACAGAGATAATGCGACAGCGAGATGACCAAGCTTTTGCAACCGCACTTAATAACATGGCATCGGCCGAAATGACGTCAGAAGATAGTCAATTGCTTAGGAGCCGAATAGTTGACGGCAGTCAAGCCCCCAGAGATGCGATCCACTTATTTTATAGCAATAGCGAGACAGATAAGTACAATAGGGAGAAGCTATCATCGATAATGACTCCAGAATATACTTCAATAGCTTTAGACTGCATCAAAGCCGAACATCTTAACCCAGAAACCAAAAGCAAATATCTGGACTCTGTTAAGAGTTTTAAAACTTCGAATACACAAGGTTTGTGTACTTCATTGGTCCTTAAAACCACGGCTAAATACATGATGACAGTCAATGTAGATACATCAGATGGTCTAGTTAACGGAGCCACTGGTGTTTTAATGCAGGTAGATCTCAGCTCCTCCAATACCCCCGAACTTCTTTGGATACATTTTCTTGAGGAAAGCGTAGGAGTTAACGCTCGGTCGAAACGCAGCCATAGTAACGAATCTTCATGGACCCCAATTCAGAAAACTACAAAAAGTTTTCAGTACCACCAAAACGAACAAGTTACTATCGACCGAAAACAGTTTCCGGTTGTAGCTGCAGAAGCTATAACTATTCATAAGAGTCAGGGAGCTACATACAGCAAAGTGGTCGTCCACACTTCATCCAACATGCAAAGAGAGGCGTTGTATGTAGCTTGCAGTAGGGCCACCAGTGCGAACGGACTTTACATCGTTGGACCATTCATTCCTCCGAAACCCAAGCGGGACTGTCCTGTCGCGAAGGAGATGGAGAACTTACGTTCTGCCAAATCACTTCAAACCCACTTCGATTGTTTACTCAATCCGTCCGACCTCAATATTTTCTTCCATAATACGGAAAGCTTGCACTGCCATTTTAGCGATGTCTGTTCTGATCAGTTAATGCTCAAGTCTTCTATTTTGTGCTTCGTTGAGGCTTCCACTTACTCAAATGAAGCTTATAATATTCCTGGCTATTCCACTGCAGTGCGGTTAGATTGCCCTTCCGTAGCCAGCGGAAGTAGACAGAAAAGGGGCATTCTAATATTTGTTAGGAATGAACTTTTAGATCATTGTAGTAATTTTGAAAGTTGTCGATTTTACGCAAATTCCGGAAACTTAGCATCTCCAGTGTTCGAGTATGCTTTGTTTAAGTACAAATCTGTAGGTGTTGTTGTTATTTATAGAACCCCCGCGTATCCGTTGCCAAAGTTCAAAGCAGAATTTGAGGACTTATTTCAGAGAAATCACCTTTTAGATAGAAATTGCTTAGTGTTAGGAGATTTTAATTTATGTCTTCATAAACTTTCAGGCTGCTGTAGGGAAATTTATGAATTCCTTTCAGAAAGGAATTGTAGGTCATTGTTAGCTTTGGACTCGTCCACAACCAATTGCGATACGCATATTGACTGGGCGTTTTCAAACATTTCCGATAGCAGGGCCACCGCGCGCACCTTTGAGACTGTCTATAGTTATCATAGTGGAATTCTAGTTAATGTTAGGGAGGCAGAAGATTAGATTTGGATAGGTTTGGATAGGTCAGCGACCCGCCCCCGCACGAACCGTAAGCCCGTACGGACCGGCAGGAACCTGCAGGGGACGCGTATTCTTAATTATATTATTACTTTTAACTTTAAGCTTTTATTTTGTTTAATCTATTTTTTTCGTTTTTTTATCCGTTTTCTGTTGTATTATTTTGTTAAGTTTATATTGCGTATATTTATTTGTAATAATTTGTACGTCTTTAGGTATTCATTTTAGGATAGATTATTTCTACGTATTTAGGTATTCATTTAAGTACAGATATTTTTTTTGAAGGATTGGAATCCTATTTTTAATTTTTTGGGGAATATGGAGCTTAAAAATGCCTTTAAAAGCAGCTCAAGTCGACTCGTAGGTCCCCAAGATTATATTTTGGCTAGAGTGACCCCATTGCATCGCGATGGCCTCCCCGTGGTGGTCCCTGGGTACCAATTTAATGTATTTAATGTATTAAATTGGTAGCTAATTCGAGCGGCGTTTACATGTATCAAATATGTACATATATTATATAAGCTACATACAAGTAAATTACATATACCTACATATACACATATACTAACTGAGTACCGGGTATAAAGTAGAGCCGCAGCCATAGCCGCGGCTCACAACGTTCCTCTCGTTTGTATTGCACTTTTGTTATTGCCAGCAAGGTAAGCTTTTGTACGAAACTCTGCCCAAAAAGAAATAGATCAAACCCAACGAATAAGATCTGGCAGCACATCATAAACATTGTGAGGTGACTTTTTCGCTTTATCACCACTTATTTATATATTTTTATTTTTATTATTTATTATTTATTTTTATTTATAATTTTTGCACACTTTTTTTACTATGAGTTTTTGTTTCTCTGTGTAAGTTGAAATTTAAATGGATGCTTATGTTTATAAATGTTAGAAATAGTTTGAGTAAAAAATGGTTTATGGACAATATTGTTTATACCTAAAGTAGGAAAAATCCTGCGAGAAAAATCGAAGCTTATGGAATGCACAGTATTTTCGAAATTTTCCCAAAAATTCGTTCTGTAGTGGAGGCACGAACTAAGAACGGAGTTGCCAATTATTACAGAAAACATACATTTTAAATAAATTAATACAAACACTACTTGTGTTTTTCATAGTTTCGCAATTTGATTACCTCTATTTTGTTTTGTTTTCTCTATAAACAGCGAGCGCTAATTCACACAATTCAAATGCCATCCGATCTTTCTGTCCCGTCTGCGGCCTGTCGTGAAGTATGCCAAGAGCCACAGAGAGCACAGCGGGGAGCTCATTACTGTATTCCCTAGTTTTCTTTTCTGGTTTTGTTTTATTATTGTCTTTTTTTCATAATTAAAAGCAATTTTGTGTGCTGCCGCCACTTCATGGCAAGCACATGGGGCCACTTGTTGGCGAAGGACAGGGCAAACATCTACAAGTCCAGTCCTGGAATCGACTAATGAAATTATTCCTACATGCTGAGAGTGGAATGACTGTAAGAGTGGTGAGAAGTGGTGGGAGTCTTTGGGAACTCAAACAGATTTTGAATGCATGGAAAACGAATATGTAGTGATGAAAAAAAATTCTTCAGCAGGTGAATATTTTCTTAAATAAGTAATTTATAAGTCTATTTAAATTTTAAAGCATAACTAAAGTTGTATTATTACATATTATTATTATATTTTATTATATTTATTTAGTAAAACAAATTAAATTTCGAATAAATAAATATATTCTTTAATATGTATAAATGGAAAAGACTAACTTTATAACAAAAGCAAATTTCTTTATTGTAGTCCCATAAAATAGAATGTTGTAAATTTGTACAGGAGTAATCATAATGCCAAACTATACGTAAATTTTATGCATTTCATTTGAATGGAAAGATAGCCGGATACAATTTCACAGACACTGCACTTGAGGGAAAAGATTTTCATTTAAGACTTTATCAATATCGGGCTTACAACTGATTAAGCTAGACGTCCGCATCGATATGGAAATATAATTTAACTAATTTGCAGGTATTCAGATAACATTTCAATTATGCCTTGCTAACATTTGGACAAACACTCACGACACAGCTCTAGGGGCTTGGCCAGGGCTAATTGAAGAGGCCCACCTGCATTGTTGCCCAGCTCAACGGCTGCCATAAGTGCGGCTACGAAAGTTATTGACGTGCTTTGGGTTTTCTTTAAGTATTTTCTTAAATGTCGCAATATTCATCCTCAGCTACAGTCGCACATCTACCCCTATCGTTGCCCCACATCCAACTCCTTCTCCAATTCCCATGCCTACTCTCATCTCCGATTCCTCTTGTATCCTGTAGGGGAATATGCGAAACAAGTCTCTCATAGTTTCCCAAGGAGAGTAAAATTACGACAGACCCCGCAAATGGCTGGGAATATGGAGGGTATCCTAACCAGACAACAGGCGACGCTTAACCATTGTCTAAGAACTGCAGGAAAAATGTCAGGAAACCTCAGCAGAAAGCATTTGCAATGGCAACAGAATGACGCCCATTTGACCCCGACGTTGGAGCGACAATAAAAAATAGAATGGCAGAAAAAAACATGAAAAACGATTTCCGTTCCCATTGAAATCACTTTTTCGCTTTAAATATTTTGAAATCTCCCATAAACATTGCAATGTCACCCATTGTGACCTACCTCCAAGATGCGGCCCCGAGCCGGAGGGTACTGTCATCCTCCTGTTCGGGAGGATCCGTTCGAAAGTCGCTGGAGGGATGGATGGATGGTTGCAGTTGGAGGCAGCAGCTGCCTGTGGTCAGAGTCTGTCCCGCATCTGTCCCTGGGATTGCAGCTGTGGCCACATTTATGTAACCTCCTCTAGCCGACGGTATTTGTCCATGTTGTGTAAATATGTGGGAGAGATGCCTATCTTCCAGACCCATCTCCCCCTTCCCATCACTAGTAGCCATTCCTCCATTCACAGCAATTGATTGCAGCCACTGCTCATGCTTCTCCGGATTCACCTTTGATGTTCTGTCTGGAACAGGTAAATATTCATAAAACGACAATCCTGATATGGAGGTGCTCTGAGGAAATTTTGTTCAAGCTTATTACTTGTCCACAATTTTCTGCATTGAACTTTATGCAAAAAGACATTGAATGTCCGTTTTTTAAATTATTAAAAATTTATTATTTACTTATTTGCAAATAAACAAATTCACTTAGGAACTTAAGAAGACGCAGACTATCATACCAAAAGTCTTTGAGGTGATATAATCTTTGCATAGACGGCTGTGTGCTGGGATTGGACTCTGCTTGGAGGGAAATACCCCTCAGCTGTTACTCAAATTGTTTGGAAAATGTTCCCAAATATTCCCATTTTATTCATAATAAAATCTCAAATCCTCAAGGGTAGTGCCTGCCACATCTGTTTCTCATGGCTCCTACCAAGCCCACGGCCACTAAGCACTCCACCAAATTTTATCCTGTCTGTGGCTCTGTGGGCATGTGTGACAAAATTTGTTTCCACGATTTGCATACATATGTATATGTATATATCTGAGTATCTATGTATGTATCTGTGCGGATTATACAATTGCGGTTGGGAGCACGGCAGAAAAAACGAGGAATGACCGCCAACCAGATAAATTTTCAAATTTGGATACTAACGAATACCGCGAGTCCGTTTGTTATGCATGTGCGTACCCCTAACTGTAGTGCGAGTCCAGAATATAATATCTAGAACCTAGATTCTAGGTATATCATAACGCCATAAGCAGGTAAAAAGTGGCGGCAACATCCACACCGAAATGGATTTTTTCCAAACTTTACCTCTCTTCAAACACGGAAAAGTTCTGTTTTTTTTAATACTTGCATATTTACATAGTATGAAAAATACAAATACATCAAAAAGGAAAGATTGTGAATTTTATTTCAGCAGTGGGCAAAATGAGTTGCCTGATAATTAAGTTAATAAAATGAACATTATGGAAAGTTTTGCGTTACTTTTTAGCTCAAATGTGGGCTTATTTTATTCTTTTATTGTCGATCAATGCAAAGATAAAATTTCTTCTATTAACAATCAAAAACAAACTTAAGTTCTGCAGAATGTTTCAAGAATTTCCTTTTGGCTCCCACTTTTATCCAATTTTCATTGGTGTTTTGTATTTCTTCTCCATTTCTTTTGTATTTATAGTCATTCATTTCTATTTTTTTGCGTTTTTGTGTTGCACTCTTTTTTTCCTTGTAGCAAGAACCGAACTCTGAAATTGAAGTATGACCAACAATTGCTGCTGCTGTGCAATTTTTTTATTTATTCAACATTTTCAGAATTTATCCAGAATACAGTCAAAAGGTTGCTCCGTGGAAAACCATTTAAATTCACTTTATTAAAAAGCACCCCCTACGGATGTGGCTCAAATGGAAACATGCGAAAGCGGCGTGTCCCCGCTGTGTCGGCGTATAATTTGGCCTTTCGCAAGACAAAAGAATGCAATAACACATGAGTTGACAAGGCAGAACCATCACCAGCACCAGAACTGCAGAGCTGGGATCTGGTACAACACCAGGGAATGAAAGTGAACTGAAGAACTGGGGTAAACACACCACTTCCAGGGAGGGGTTGTGGGAATCTGTGCTGCGTCATCCTAAAATCCATGGCTTAGAAAAATGTTTTATGCTCCACTTGGCTGCATTAGGCTTATCTTCATTTTCTAGCTACAATTTATGGCTATGCACTTAACAGAAATTAACTTATCAGCTATAATAGTATATGGTAATATATGGATAAACATAAAAAAAACCTATACCTCCTTTAATACCAAATTGTATGCTAATGCAATGGTCGTATCTTAATACTGGGAGCTAAGGAAGGCCTTTTATCTTGATTGCTGTTTCAATTTTTTTGAATCAGCAACATTAAAGTTCGTTTCTCAAGCTGCGCCAAAAAAATGTGTTTTTGAGATACTTCGCAAAAACTAAAATTGGATGGGAAAATGCAACCACATGTCCGCCATTCGATTCTTAGGCCATGTAGTTCAATTACAACTATCAGAGTAAGTTTCTCTCTTCAGAAACCGTCAATGGAATGCCTCTTCTATTCTGAAGCGATGGCATCAAATTTGATGAGGCTATGTTCCAGAGTCGCATCATAAGCTTTCATGGTTATGGCGGAGCTCTGCAACCATGCACAGTTGCAGTCAAAGTACATCAAATAAACAGAACTTAAATTTACATTGGCAGGATAGAGGAAAAGACTAACAGAGTGGAAGAAGGAGAGAGTAGAAGAGTGTTACTTCAATCAATTGCCACGGCACATATGCCCTGGACGTATCTAAAAGTAGCCACCACAAACTACACATTGCGTTCTCTGTGGCTCCGTGCACCTATTTACTCAGTCGACTGTTCTGGCATGCCTGTTGAAATGCCTAGTTGCCCCATCCTAGTTACCCAAGTTCCACTTATCGACGCATTCATTCAAACACTGTTTGAATTTGAATTTCCCGCATTGCGTATTCAGGCGTTTCATGACCCGCTTTCCCTGCCGCTAACGGTCAACTTTAAGCCAAAGTCAAGGCATAACACACTGCTGAATGCAAGAGGAGGAGGAGGATAGGCCTGCACCCATGCCATCGCCTCCAACACTTTTGGTGAAGGAAGTTAACCTTGCGGAGTGCTGTTGGCGACATCCGTAATGTGGGTGTAATAATTGCTCGTTCCAATTGGTTTTGTTCTGCAAAGAAAGCCGTTGTTGTGGATGCTAGGAAATTTTAAGAGGCACCACTTTTCGAATCCTTTGTCATTTCTTTTGTATTGCTAACAGTTCAGCTTCAAGAAGGAGCATCAGCTGTCAGTGTTCGTGCAACTGCAACTGCAGACAAGTTGACTGCAAATATTATGGCTGCCTTGGCGTCCTTTGTTTTCTGATGAATGTCAAGAAATTCTTTTGTTGATGTGACCAAAATTGTTGCCATAACTGACATAATGGCGACGGGCGTCTTTGAAGGACAATGGAGAGAGTTGGCATCCGACTTTCGTTTCAATTTTTCCCGTCATAATTTACTTGCAGCTGAAGGTCTCGTTCAGAGTCTAAGCAGCTTAATTAACTGATAATACCCATAAATATGGGTAATGACATTCCCTGGTCATGATTTTCTCTCACCATCATCCACTTTGGGGTTGAGCGAAGCGTAAAACTTTTTTAATAAAATATTCCAGCAGCACGGAGGTACATGAGCAAAAGGCGGTGCGTAGCCACTGAAATTTAATTTGTTCCTTCTGGAAATTTTAACTAATCACAAAAATCAAATCAAAACAATAAAGCCATTAAGGGAAATCCGTTTCGGTGATCGAGCACCACTAAGCGATCGGTCAGCGAAGCAATTGTCCGTTTTGTTTGTGGAACGAACGTAGGCACCGTAGTAGGCACCGAACGTCGCATAATCTTCACCTGCTCTCCGAATCCTTTTCCTGTTCCTTCTTTCTCAGTTCTATCTTTTTGCTTCAGCCTGTTACCAGTGTATTCTCGGACCACTCTGTGTGTGGCACAATGCGTACGAGGGGCTCTATCATTGTTTCCGCGAGGTATTATATTGATTTTTAAATATGCAACTTTAAATTTATAAATTATACGGATACTTAATTTGCAAAAGCGAAATGTATTGGAAAAGGTGTGAAAGGTGAAATGGGTGGGATATATTTAATAAAGAATCGTTGGTAAACTATTTGAAAATACAAATTTGGATTAAATATATCCAAGGAACTCCTTGTTTAAATTTGATTTGATTTCTTAACCAATGCCTTGACTAATTTGAATTTTCTGCCGCATTATTTATGGGCCTTATTAATGGAAGGAAATATTTATGATGCACCAAAAGCAAGGCTGTAAATAATTTTGACACTTTTGCGTATAAGTGCGTTTGTAATTAAGTGTCTGCCGCGTAATTACAGTAAATTTGCCAAAGTGAAGGTCGAAATGTGTTTAATGTGTGAACCAAAAAAAATCATGAAATTTAAGTTTTCAAAATCCGTGTGAGTGGGATTGCAAGCGAATATAATTTGCAGTCACATGGCTGACATCAATTCCTGGCTGCCTCCCATCAATCATAAATGAATCAGGGCATAGGGGATGGGAAAAGCCTTGGGATGACATTTTTTTTATGGCCCGTTTGAGCAGTTAAATTGAGCGGTAAATGTGCAAAAAGACTGATGTGCAGTCGTTTGAGTGTGATTTTTAGTGTGCTGAATATGAACTAAAATGTGAAGCAAAGTTTTTTTGGAACTTCCCCAAAGGGACTGTGCGTTAGTTACACAGCTTATTAGTGGTGAAGCCCACCCATACCCAGGGGGCTCTAGGTAACATTACTGCAGGCAAATCCTGTCATATGGACAAATAGAACTTGCTGAAACTCAGGGTAATAATAGCTTTAAGCCATCATTTGCATAATGCAAGGGTTAAGCTGACAGGAGAACTACCATTGACAGGCGCACAAGGACCGAGTGTGCCTTTGCACTGTCAGTCGAACTGTACATATGTATGTTTATGTATTCTCATCAACACAAGTTAATTAACAAATTTATCCAATTACATGGAAAATATTGCTTTTAAAGTGAACGCAATGGCATTTTGCAAGCGTTTATTTTCTTTGGGCTATATATTCACTTCCATATATATAAGTGTTTATGTAAAGATCCGTGACTGACGATTATAAACCGCTCATGTCGCTGACGTCTGCAAGCGAATCCAACTGCACTATAGACCGCTATAAAAATGATATATTATTACATGTGTGTTGTCTGTCCTATCTCTTTAATTTCACATCGATAAAGGGGTAAACCCTCATTATCATTGCCATCGACAGGGAGATGGGTCTTGGTGTGAAGCTGGATCTGATGTTGATTCTGTTAATGTCAGTTCGAGCTTTGAACTACATATTTAACTTGAAAGATGGCAAGTGGAATGGGCTTTAATGATAAGGTTACTCCTAGCAACCTCTGTGGCCTGCTTTTCCGCTTACCGGGAAGTAAAGCACTAAAAATGCTGCCAATTAAGCACTGATTTCGGGGATTGAAATTGAGCATAGGAATCCGAGGAAAAATAAAGTTTTCGTTTCTAATTAAAATCGTATTAAAGCGGGCGGCCTCAAAGTTCTGGTTGAATGGTTTCTCTTTATATAAGTAAAAGCAATACAATTGATTTTGATTTATTTTTTCTTTTCCTGCATAGCTCTCTTTAGTAACGATAACACACACAAGTAAATTGGTTTCTAATGCTTTCGGGCTATCGACAACTTTTTCCTGTCTGCCATTTCTACTCAATAATGTTATTAGTTAGGCCAATTTCTGAGAGTGTTTCGGTTTCTTTTGTTGCGCGGCTTTCTCCGTTTTTCGGGGAAGAACACTTTTTGTTAGATAATCTTTTGGTCATTCTCGCTGATTTCATTGTGATGGATCTTTCGGGATTATCCCGATACTCTTTTCATGTAATTTACTAGACTGTAAAGAGGTTTTTCAAATTGTAAGGTAATTTCCATTGTCCGGAAAGCCGCAATTATCTGGCTAGAATATTTCGCTCTACTCATTCTGCCCTTCTGCCATACAGCTCAGGGCAAGAAATGTTAAAAAAAAACGGGAGAAAAACTATTATTTTACGCTAAATTTAATTCAGCAGCAAAAAAGTTTGAATCAACGGCTTTGCACAGCCTGATAAATGGGCTTCCCGACAATCGTCAGGCGGATAACCATCGATTTTGCAAAAAGTTGTACTTTCCGGTCGTCTCTTTTGATTTTTAACGGCATTCTCGTACATTTGTGTGCAGTTCATCAGGCGGCGATGACTGCGGCTCATTTGAGCCAAAGGATTGCCGGACAATGGGACCACGTCGAAAGCAATAACAATGACAGCTATGAGTTTTTGTCCGACGCTCAGTCGATGGCGAGGAAAAAAGTTATATGGAAATGAGAGCTTTCGATGCCACGCGCGGGACAGGAAACAATCGAAATCAATTAAACGAGGAAATGGAATGGTGAGGACTAATCAGAGAGATGGTGGGGATCCGAGGTGTACCTTTATCGATGGGAAATCGTTGATACCTGAAATGGTAGGTAGAGTTTCATCTGAAAGTTAGAATGGAAATGTTCTACAATGTTCCGTTAATGTATTTAAATATGTTCAATCATACCTGAAAGTCATTTTAGATCTTGAAATACTTTAAGCACCAAACAAAATCAAAGAAATAAAAAAACCTCCAACTAAAAATCATGGGAAAAGTAAATACCATTTTTTTTTACACTTAATTGACCTCCACCAAAAAATATACTTCGCATAGATAAATGATTGGACAGAACGAACCAAACAGATGAATGCGGATAGCTGGACAGTTTGTCACGGTGTTTATAAAGAGAAACCGATGCAGTATAATATTTGTGTGACGTTTATTGTGGGAGAGGTCTGTGGTTCATTAAAGCCAAAGCCAAAGCAATGGGAAAAAGTGAATGACAAATTCATATCATAAAGTGAACTTCTGAGAAAATGGAAGTCATGACCGGAATGGTACCCTTTTTAAAAAACAACAAAATTGTAGCCCAGGAGACAGATTGAGGTGGTGATTGAGGCAAGTTTGCTCGCTTTATTGAATTAAATTTCGCCGCTGGTACGGCATGGGCTACAAATGACATAATACTGACAGCCATTCCTGCCTGTCAGCAATCAAGTTGGCCACTAATGAAAGGCGCTGCCCATAAACAAACATCAACGGCACAGCGGAGCGAACAGGCGCGTATCTGATTGGCCAAAATGATCGTCGTGTTGGCCACAATATTGCATTGTTCGAGTTTGCAACAAAAATGTGCCTTCCCAGCCCTGCACTTCCCAAAAGCCTACCCCACCGCAGTGCACTGAAAGATGAGTGGGAGGGCAGACCGAACTGACAGTTGAACCTAGTGCGTGGAGTTGTTCGTTTATTGTGCTCTTGCATAGGGTATGTTTATTCTGTTTTTTTCTACATATATTCAAATGTTTTCAATGCACAAAACTAAGTACTCTTTTCAGACACCAAAAAGTGTATACATTTTTTTTATACCCACAATTCATCCGTCAAAAAGTACAAGATTGCATCATTATACAATATGGCGACCCGAATATCGTTTAGACCGAAAAGCGTGTGTAGGTCCACAACAGCGCATCTCTTCAGGAACATAAGATCTGGAAGAGTATTCAAACTTTGCACCATAAAGTTTGTCTCTTCTTCTAGTTCAGTTTTAATGAAAGTTAAATCGTTTTATAGTATAATCCTTGTCAAATTGGCTAGTTAGTATTACGATTTGCTAAACGATTGAAGTAAATAAATGAAAAGAGGCACACAATTAGAGCATATAAATTTACGATAAATGTAACTTAAATGTAAAATTTATTTTATTTTATTTCAGCTTTACAACTACTCATAGAATGTGTTGAAAGTTTCTCTGACAGTTTTTGTGCTCTTTATGAAAATTGTCCTGTAAATTACTTTTGCATAGATTTGCTGTAGTCGGCAATAAGTGAAGGGACAATTTACGAAATTGCGTGATAACTGAAATAGCAAGACAATTGTCATTCCATAGCTAGGAGTCCTTGGACCTACCGACTACCGGGATACATATATACAAAAATAAATATATAAATATTTTTATAAGATATCTTTTTACTCTTACAAATTTTCTAAAAGGTATTATTGGCGTTTTTTGTGTGCTCCAAGGAAGAAGTTTTCCAACAAGTTTTTTTTTATAAGAAGATGCTTGAGCTAAAAATAAAACGTTTTTTAATTATATTTCTCTTTGAAATAAAATTTATAAAAGCTATAAAGCTATAAGCAATAAAAAGCTATAGGTATACGTTTTAAAATTAATAACAAGGTTTGCCACACAAATTTTAATTTATTTATTAATAAATAATAATTATAATGTGATTCAATCTTTTTTCCGATAGGAAAACAAAACACCATTAAAATGAGAATATTTTACGCCATTATTTTTGAGGTTTTTATTTCGGATGACCACAAAATGGTATTAAATTTTGAGCCGAACTTAGTATTTAGTGAAACGCTTTATTCCAAAGGCCTAGGGGCCAACAGCAAACTTTTAGGGCAGAAATAATTGAGGAGAAATTAAAATTTAATTTCAACGAGAGAGGACAATATTTTACTCAACTCTCAAAACTTGAATTTAGTGTTTTTTCCCGCGGCTGTGTGGGGGAAACACTCAAGATTCGACTGGGATCCCGACGGCAAATGACTCCTTTGCCAGCTTTGACACTCATTTCGCTACTGAAGAACGAGGGGACCAGACAGAGACAGGCATCTGCGCATTCTTAAATTGTATATATGAATAAGTAGGATGTGGAAAAGAAATTTCGGGTGGCTGTGAGCCGAGTGCCACAGGACCGAAGACGGCCACAGAATGGCGCCAATAATAAGAACAATGGGAAAATCTAACTCCCAGGGACGCAGAGCCCCTTGGAATGGTGTGAGCATTTGAGTGGGTAAACTGATTTCAAGCAGAGGAATTTTCAACAAATTTACTATACTGTCCGAGTCCAATTTCATTATTACCATTATTTGTGACGAGTTCAAGTCAAGCTGGCGACTTCCATTTCCATTTACAGAAGAGGAGCGGAACCTGGAAGATCCGAAAGTGCAACCAAATGGGAAACTTTTTCACCAACTTAAAGACTTTTTAATGTCTTCGAGCGAACCATTTAAAAGAACCATAAAAAGCGCGTCGTTGTCTCAACTCGATTTTCAACATTTTCCACAGCCCTTTCCCCAGAGCATTCGCCTTCTTTCGGTTTTTGTTTGGGTTGCCTCTGACATGGCCTTTGTGGGTTGGCTTTTTATTGCTTTGCTGCGCAAGAAGACTCGGTTATATTCGTATACAACCGAATAAAACAAAAGGCGAGCTAATTAAATTAGGGCCAATTCACCCTCAGGTGGTGGCCTATAGTAATTGAAAAGGAAGCTCCTTCTGAATTAACACAAAATGATTGCCAATAAATATGGATAACGGAAAATAATATGGCACACAATAAAAGTAATTTGCTGTTTATTCTATAGATTGGATATGCTATGGATAATCACTTGAAGCCCGATTTTCCCCATGTAGTTGTATATTATGGTTGTTAGATTGGTAACAGTTAAATGTAATTTTGAGCTTTATCAAATTCGTGCAAATGTGTTATCGGTATGTAAAATAATGAATAAAATATAATCCTAAGCATGAGGAAACTTAGAAACTGTATTTAACAAACACTTCTTGACTTACATTATTGACTACATAATTGGGATTTAAATAATTTCTTTTAATTCCATTTAATTTGCTGGCAGCAGAGAAGAATAGGTCAATCCCAGTCACAAGCCCAGGCCATGCGGGGACTTCCTTTTTTTGCATACAAATGGTTAAGGATGGATAAATGTGCACTTGAATTTGTACCCCGAGATTGCTAGAACCTGGCTGTCATTTGTCCTTCCTATAATGGCATGTAACCAAAGTCATTAGGCATTGACATGACCGTATCCAATGGGATATGGAAGAGTCATGATGTGGGGCCAAAACCCATGGCACAGGGAGCAATTCGCGTCCCTCTTGAGGAGGGGGCTTAGGAACCCGCCAGGACAGAGGCAATCTCACACATGTTACATTTAATCCACTTTTATGGTAAGCCTTAGCAGTTATAATGCTGATTGTGTTGACTCACTCTCCGCCCGTTATTTGTATGTATTTTGGTCGGATCCGGCCTACCAGTTGCTTCTATAGGTGTATGCGTGTGTGCTTGTGTCTGTTTTGACCTGAATAGAGGTAAAAATTCAATTTTAATTTTATACTCAGCCACGAAGCTCATGGTTTGGCTTAGTGCGCCAATAGCACGTGCCAAATTCGAGTTTGTTTTCATCGGTCCAAATGGTAAAGCACTCTTAACCTTATGAAAAATTGGTTGGCCTGTGGCAAAGTTTTCCAAAAAGTTTTAAGCTTAACTCTGCCGACAGCTGTTAAGTGCCGGATCGCCAGAAATTTGACAATTCAGATCGCAACGTCACACAAACCTCTTTGTGTCCCATGACAGCTTAAATCCGTATGAACTGTGAATGGCCCCAAAAAAATTGTGTATTTTTGGTAATGGAAAAGGAGAAATGAAAATGGCATCCTTTGACGGCATTGTGTTGGCTGAAAAAGTGAAAGTCACGCACATTTCCTGTGGGATATTTAATGTGTTGTGTGGTAGGTTAAGGCTTTCCACTCAGATGTCTGTCACAGGGAATGCCGTTACAGTTGTAGCCGGAAAGGGACTAGGGACATGAAAAACCTTCAAATTCCAAAAGGACTTTCCAAAAGGAAATTCCAAACCGTCAACCGATTTTTCCAACGCAGTCTTCACGCAGACAAAACATAAAAAAATTTGGTACACACGATCTCTCTCTGAGCGAAACACTTTTTTCGTTTCGCTTGTGTGTTTCGGTCCGACTGTTTGGCTGAACCGAAAAACGAATCGGTCTCTCATAACCACAGATAGGGAGCTCCCACACTTTTGAGAGAGCGGTCACTGCAAAACGGTCTTAGAAAGACCACTGCGCAAGAAGTGTCTTTAAAAAGGGTTTTTGCTTGCTGTTTGCGAGAGAGAGAAAAGAATATGCCTGAACAATTCATGTGCATAAATGTTATGTAGGAAAACACAGGTGCACGCATACATACAAAGGGACTATTTTCCGAAAGTGTCCGATCAAAATAGTCACTGAGAGAGCGAACCAAAGAGAACACAAAAAACAAGTGTTTTGGTCTAAGAAGAACAGTTGTTGATAGAAAACACTTTTGAATGTGTTCTTTCGCTCCACGTTCTCAAAGTGTTCGTAGATGATCGGTTATTTTCGGACACTTTAAAATGGTTGACGGTTATTTGCGAGCTCTGCGGGAAACAGAAACGAGAATCAGCAGCCGAGCGTGGCAGATAGACCGGAGTACCAAGATGAGCGAGAGGGAAGACCACAGAGAGCGAGCGCCGACCGCCTACCGCCCACGTATCGGCAAGCCGAGCGACAAGTGACAATCGCCGGCAGAGGCTACGGGCAGAGTCTCGAGCTTTAAGGCCTGGAGTGGCACGCCGAAAAACTGGATTGAGAGTCGAAAAATGGCAGTGGAGTGAAAAAGTCAAGTGCGGCAAAGAGTAAAATTCGGAGTGCCAGCGGGAAAAGCAGACAGGATCCAACCGACCAGAGATTGCTACGCCCAAGATGACAGGAGGAGATAACGGGTAAACTGGTCTCGCGTAAGCGAGCTAGAGAGCAGAAAGGTGCGACAGGGACTCTTAGTAGAAAATATCCATAGATAAACAAGGCAGGCATATTAAGCAAATTTTCAGCAGAAATCACATGTTTGAGTTTTAATATTAAATATTAAAAAAATAAATATTTTCAACATATTATTATTACACCGACCACGCCATTCGCAGCACGCCCCCTCGACTATGCCCCGGCCAAGGCATACACCTGCACCGCACTCGCTAGCCACGAGTGGGAGGTACAACCCCCCCTGTGCTCCGCGTATCCCTGCCCCCCACCAGCCACGTGTGCACCACGCAACGCTCGCACCTAGGGGTACGCAGTACCCACGCCACTTACCACACGCCCTTCGCCTACGCCTCGATCGCGACGGGCTCTTGTCCCCGCGCACGGCGCACCTCACCACGAGTGCCCCACGCACCACTTACACCATGGGGCCAGTTCATACACGTTTCCCCCGATCGGGGCGAATCCTGCTCCGTCCGATCCCTCTCTGTGGAATGTCTCCGAATGTCTCACATTGAAATCCTTGAACTCCCCTTAATAAAGTGAGGGTAAAAGAGCAGAGCCAGAGACAAGCAAGAGTCTGGATTTTAAGGTCGTTGGGATTGTCTTACGGAATCTATCTGGGGGTTTGTGGTGCACAAAATATCCATCCCCCTATTGTGTTGGGGTTCAACTAATGATACAGAAATGTGGCAGAGGGTGTGGCTAAAATCTCGGTTGCTTTCAGGCCAAGATAATCTTGCTCGTGCCATATTTTGTACTTCCCCCTGCGATACATGCTATACACTGTATCCTTTTTTATCCCGCTGATGGTTTTCGTGAGTTGCACTTCCAGGTCTGCGATTTTCGCTTGACGAATGAGCACGAGCACGAGTGGGAGCATATTGATCCCGGTTATATGTATCAATTTATTCATGTCAAAAACGTGAACAGAAACTGCAAACTATTGTACAACAGCCCCAACACCAACTCCCATGAGATGGTGGTTCAAGAAGGTGATGTGAATGCTTACCATTGAGCAGACATTTCCCATGCAGAGATTTGTATCTGTTTTTGGCTCTGGTTAGAGCTCTGTTTCTGTTCCGTTTTTGTTCTGATTCCGCAGGCAGCCTAGGTAGTGTGAGTGTATGCACATCAATTTCTTCCACTTGGAACACTCACTCATTGAAAAAGGGGAAATGCCGAAAAAAACACACCGAATAACGTCGAGGAACCCCATTCAAATTCAGAAACTTCTGCTGCCTGTCTGTGGATTTCCAATTAAAATTTAACTTAATCACAGGCATTGAATGTGATTAATCAATCATTGGATTCGCATCATCCTCTGATTATGCGCTAATCAAAGTCAGCTCTTTATTTGAAGCTCTGTTCTTCGTTACGCTTTCCATCCTTTCTCCGCTTTAGTTTTTCTCGATTTTCCCCTACTCGAAAACAAAGGATTGAATTAAATATTCTGCTAATCAGGCGAAAGAATTGTTGCGCGAACTGCAACTATTCCTTATCCACTATTCAAAGCCCTCGAGAGGTCGATAATCAAATGATTACCAATTAAATATGCAAATTGAACCTTTCCCGCAGCCCCTTAAAGTGCGACGGAAAAAAGTCAGCGGCAAATCCCCTCGAAGATGTTGAATCTGGATAATTTTTTCTCCTTTTATCGGCTCCTTATCCAATTTCTAAATGAGGACACCACTTTTAACATTGAAATTTAATTAGCGCTGGAATTTTGCCTTGAAGCATTGCATGAATGCAAAGAAAAGTATTTGCGGCTGCTGCTTAAATTCCCACCGAAACACCAAAGGTTTTCCCGGTTTTCCAATAATTCTACTTGAACAATTTGGAAAAAATATCGTTTAAGTAATTTAATTCTAGTTTAAAACCTTATGCTGAGATTGCAGGGCAACGTCGAGACGGACTGCAGCCAGCAGTCATCACGCTCAATACAAGTTCTAGCCACAATCTTCCTATTTCTTCCACCCAGTTGACACAGAAGCCCGCACCGCACAGAGCAAACACCGTCGTGCGAATGGAAAGCTGCCTGAGGATTCAATTCCGTCGTTTCCCGCAGCCAAACCAACTCCTGAACACTTATTTGGTAACTCACTTTAGGTGGTTTTTTGGGGCAAATTCGACAAAAGGTTAACTTGAGTTCAGTTTAGCAAGTGACCACAAGCCGAGGATACAGCAGGTGCTTCATTTTACAGATCCCATCTTCAGTTTCGCTGGCAAAATTCATTATAATTTAACAAATGAGCAAAGTGTGCCATAGCATTCAAAAGTGCTAAGCTAAAAGGATTAAATCGTTCAGGCAACAAGCAGAAAATCGGGCTCAAGCGAGCCGTGTAATAAATGCGGAAACATTCGCTCCATCCACATGGAGATTCTGCCTTCCATGCTATCCCTGGAAAGTGACAGAAGAAGGTTTCGCATAGCAGGAGCAGCAGCCGCTGCCGCCTAATAAGGTATGCGGATTTTTGCGGCTTTGGGGTCGGTTGACGTCCAACGTTCTGTCACTCATACGAATACTCAAAGTCCTACTCGTACACCCACAACCAGGCAGCGTTGACTTATGCAAACAACCAGCGGGATGTGAGTGAATTAACGCGTCTGGGAGTAAAACTCGGCTATTCGCAGTGGCACCAGCTAGCAGCCAGCCAACTCGCAGCGACTTTCAAACTTAAATTTTTCGCATTAATGCCAGTGGCGGTGGCTGGAGAGGAGGAACCGCATACGAGTACCAGTATGACTATGCATTAGGCGAGGCACTTGGCTGCGATGGAACGAGTGCATAACGGGGCTTATGCGCAACACGTTGAGTCTGCTGCAAATGAGACTTTTAATTTGGGCTGTTAGAAGTTTAAAGAACTTTCTCGATATACATCTTCAGCTGACCAATTAATCTAGAATGCTGTTGCAATAAAATTGTATGTGTGTTTGCTTTCCAGATTTGTTTATGGATTATGCTGGGCAATAAAGTGTATACATATTTAAAATGGTTGAGTTTTTTTCTCTCAACTCTCAAGAGCTACACGAAATTGTCCTTGCCATTGCTTCCCTTTGTAATTTCAGGCTTAGCCTTGCCACTAGGATAATTTTGTTTGACTAGGCAAAGTAGCCATCCATTTACATCAAAGTAAAGTAAATAGCCTTCTTCTCCTCTCACTTACTCCGGATCCAATAAAGCAATTTCGTATTGTCAATTTAGTAAAGCCTTTTATCGAGTGTACATAAATGGATTATTCCTGTGGCTCTGTGCTGGTGAAATATTTTATTAGAAAAGTTTTACGCTTCGTTCAACCTTAAAGTGGCTGATGGCAAGGGAAAGTCCTAATGGGAAGTTATGAAACCATCCAATGAATTGACATTCATGGGGGTTATCTATCAATTGGGCTTTTGAGACTCTGAAGATACCTTCAGCTGCAAGTCAAATGGAGGCAGTGACGGGTTAAATGAGAGTCGGATGGCAACAGTTTAAATTGTCCTCCACCGATTTCCGTCTCTGCAATGTCAGTTTTGGCTTTAATCAGAAAACATAGGACGCAAAGGCAGCAATAATATTTGCACTCAACTTGCCGGCAGTTGCCGTGGCACTGCTCCTTCTTGCTCCTTACTTGACAAAAGATTCGAAAAGCGGTTCCTGCTCCAGTTTCCAAGCATCCACACCACCATCCTTCTCCGCAGAACAGAGACAATTGGAACGTGCAATTATGTACCCCACATCGCGGTCACCACTCCCGCTGCTTCGACAAGGTTAACTGGCTCCACCAAAAGTGTTAATGGCCATGACGTGGGCGTAGGCCCGTCCTAACCAACCTAACTTTTTCCCCCTTCTCCTCCACTTGCATGCAGCAGTTCTTTTTGCCTTAGCTTTGGCTAAAAGTTTTGTTCCTTTGAGATACTTTGGACGCAACTGTGCGTCATCAAATTTGATGCCAACGTTGCAGAATAGAAGAGTCTTCCCATTCACGGTTTCTTAAGAGAAAGCCTGACTTTGACGGTTGAAATTGAATTGTACATTTGTTTTGCGACAGGCCACATTATACGACGACATAGTGGGGACACGCTGCTTTCGCAAACTTCCCTTTGAGCCACACCCTTAGAGGTTTAATTTTAATAAAGTGAATTCGACTTCCACGAACAACCTTTTTCTGGCTTCTGCATTCTGGTATTCCGTAACGAAAAGCTAAGATTTCATTCATGTATCATCCAAACTGCAATTAGTTTGGGGAAAAAAAGAAATGTTGGATAAATAAAAAACACACCCAGGAATACGGCAAAGACGAGACAAAAAATTGCACACTTGCACTAACAGAAACAGTTGTGGTCATACTTCAATTTCAGAGTGCGGTTATCGCAACCACGAAAAAAGTGAACCTAAAGACCGCTACAAAGTTAAAATGAAACAATCAAAAGAAAGGGAGAAGAAATGCAAAATACCGATCAAAATTGAGGAGAAAATTGGATAAAAGTGGTAGCTAAGAGGAAGACGAGAAGTATTTCCAATGGGAGATGGCATTGGGGTCATGGATGCTTTGTAAACCCTATGAAACTTGAGCTTGTTGAGTAATTTTTGTTTGACCAAAAAAATTAACTTATAAATGAAAATTTCATGCAAAACTGGAAACAAAAATTGAGCCCGAAAAATCCATTAATGCTAAAAACCTCGTATTATGGCATTAAAAAAGTTACACAAAAAATGTTCCCCAAAATGTTCACTTAATTAAATTAATTCTCAGCTAAAAGTTGGCGGCTAATTTTCCACCTTTCTGAAATATTTTCCGGTAACTATCCTTTTTAGTGCTGGGAATTCTGTTAACTTTTCACTGTTCATACATTTAATGTATTATTCCATCGACAAATATTTGTTTCAAGAACTTTATTTTCCATAGTAATTATTCAAATGAGCAAACAAACAAACAAACTTTTCACTGTTTAACGCGCTCTTTCACTCTGTATCTCCTCATACCATTTATGTTTAATGCAAAGAGTGGAAGAAAATCTATTTCCGGTGGGTAGCCATTGGATGCTGTTGCTACCTTTGACCCTACCCATGGCGTTATGATATATTCAGATGGTATATTATGGACTGACACTAAAGTTTGGGGTACGCACACGCACAGCTTGGAGGGTTTGCTGCACACAGATTCACGGTATTCATTAGCGTGTACATTTGAAAATGTATCAATTTGACGGTAAAAACAAGACACAACCATATAATCCTGTATAATCCACACAGATGCGCAAATATTCGAATATGCAGATGCAAATAGTGGCTCCCACAGAGCCACAGACAGGATGAACTTGGTGGAGTGCTAAGTGGCCGTCTGTTTGTAGTACAGAAGGAGCCATGATAAAAATTTGTGGAAGGCACTACCCATGAGTATGCAATTTGATGACAAAATTTTTGGAAACAGTTTCCAAACTATTCGCGTAAAAACTAAGTGTTACCTTTACCGAGCAGAAAGAAATCCCAATACACAGTCGTCAATAGATCACATCTACCTCTTTTGGTATGACAGCCCACTTCATCGTCTTAAGTTTTGTTATTTGTAAACACAATTTTAATATTTTGTAGAAGGGACGTTGCTATTAGGGTGGGACAGGTGAGATGGGCACCACTCACACATATTTACACAGTGTGGCCGAATTCCATCGGCTAGAATAAAAGTGGCCACAATTGTAATCAAATAAGGGCCCAGATGCGGGATAGACTCTGACCGCAGGACGTTGCTGGCTCCAGTTCTAACCATCCTTCAAGCGGCTGTCGAACTGTCAGCTTCACTGTCATTCTCTGTCTCGGAGCCGCATCATGGAGGTAGGGCCCAACTGTTGACATTACATTGTTTATGGGTCTCGGATCAGCTTTAAAAATATTTGAAGCGAAAGATCATTTTGTAAAAGTGATTTTGATGGGACTGGGAATTGGTTCTCTTGGTTTTTCCGCCCATTTCATTTGTCTTTGTCGTCTTTGCTGTGTAACCTAGGGGCGTCATTCTGTTGCCATTGCATTTCTGCTGCCGTTTCCTGACATTTTTCCTGCAGTGCTTAGCCACTGGTTAAGCGTCGCCTGTTGTCTGGTTAGAAAAGGTTCCCCAGCCATTTGCGGGGTTTGCCGCAATGGGAATATGCATTTTTAATAGTTGCGCAGCCTTTTTAATTTATATCTCCTTGGGAAACTGTGAGAGAGAATTGAACGCATTGTTTAAGCCCCGCAGCGACCAGACGCATATTCCCCCACAGGATACAGGAGGAATAGGAGATGAGAGTAGGCATGGGAATTAGAGAAGGAGTTGGAACTGGGGAATCGATAGGAGGTAGATAAGGAACTGCAGCTGGGGATGAATAATGCGGAATTTAAGCAAATACTTTAACAAAATCCAAAGCACGTCAATGACTTTCGTAGCCGCACTTATGGCAGCCGTTGGGCTGGGCAACAGTGCAGGTGGGCCTCTCCTATGAGCCCTAGTTAAGACCCAGAGCTGTGTCGCGTGTGTTTGTCCAAAGGTTAGCCTCCAGTAGTCCAAGGCATAATTGAAATGTCATCTGCACACATCATTGCAGGGCCTGTGAAATGCATACAGTTTACATGAAGTTTGGCATTATGATAACTAACTGTATAACACTATATTTTATGGGGCTGCTGTAAAGTAATTTGCGTTTCCTATAAACGTTAGTCTTTTCAATCTATACATATTAAAGAATATATTTAATTATTCGAAATTTAATTTATTTTACTAAGTAAATATAATACAATAATATTAAAATATATTATTATATTATAATACATAATAATACAACTTTAATTATTCTTTAAAATTTAAATAGACTTATAAATTACTTATTTAAGTTAATATTCACCTGCTGAAGAATGTTTTTTTCATTACTTCATTTTCGTTTTCCATTCGTACAAAATCTGTTTGAGTTCCCAAAAACTCCCATCACCTCTCACCACTCCACCAGTCATTCCACTCTCAGCATGTAGGAATAATTTTATTAGTCGATTCCAGGGACCTGAACTTGTAGATGTTTGCCCTGTCCTTCGCCAACAAGTGGCCCCATGTGCTTGTCATGAAGTGGCGGCAGCACGGCCGCAGACGGGGCAGACGGATCGGTTGGCAGAACCCAAGACCCCGAGGGGAAGCAGATAAGTTTGGCTTTGGTCCTGGTTCTGGTTTTGGTCGGGTTTTAACTGGTCCTGCTCCTAGTTTTGTCTGGTCTGTTATGAAAAGCATCAGAGCGGAAATAAATTGTCGTAAAAGAAGAAAGACCGCGTCGAGAATCAACAACTTTTCTTTGTAGGCCTGTGAAGCAATTCGAGCCACAGTTGGTTGTTTTATTGCCTTCATTATTTCATTTGTGTCAATTAGCGCTCACTAAAAAAGGCACGGCCGTATTTGTTGCAAAAATTAGTAAACTTTTTTAGGTAGTACAGTAATAGGTTTCTGCTTGTACTGTTTTCCACATAGTGGCATATATTCTCTAAGCTTTGATTGTACATTAAACGCATTGCACTTAAACTACATATATCCAACATTTATAAACTTTAGTATCCATTGAAAATTTCCACTTACACAGACAAACAAAAAATAGTTTAACTCACGGTAAAAAATGCAAAAATAAAATAAATAACTTGAATAGTGTACGGTGACTGCAGTGTTAACTCTTTAAAAAGTTCTCTACACTCGCTCTTCCGTTTTGTTTTGTAGTTTTGTAGGACACGTTAGTGTAGCCGAGAAAGATTTCATGTTTAATTTGGCTTTCGATGTATCTCAGTCCCGGTTTGTGATGTGATTAACGTTGCGGCCTTTGCGCCTTTGTCTCACTGGAAAGCCGAGCTATGCGTTAATTTAATGTCAATTACGTTGCGGATACCAATAACACTACTCGACAAAATTCAACTTTTTTCTTCCGCTGTCGCCCAAAATGACTTTTTCTGATAGATTTGGAGATTTAAATTTTTTTAAAGAACTATGGTTTTTTTTCCAGGTTTAGTTTTTTTTAAGAATTTTTTAAAAATGTATTTTTTGTCATAGGTAGTGCTTCTATTTTTCACATAACTTGATTTTCCTACAACGGGTTGTATTAAACTTTAAAGTTTTAAAACGCTGATAAATGCAGCTATAAATTTGACCCAGACACTTTGTAGCTGCAACTTAACATCTGGAAGATATTCAGCTTTCAAATTCAAATTTCATCATTTTTTTTCGGTATTTTTCCCCAAATTTGGACTTGGAAAACTCAGGAAAAGTCGAAAAAAAAAATTTAAATGCCTACATTTTTGGTTTTAGATAGACACATTAATTGGGCGTCGTTTAAGGTATCGCTGTTAAGAATCGATGGATAAATGGCTAAGTTACAACCCTTTGACCAAACTTTCATTTCAAACATTCTTTAAAAATGTTTAAATATCCAAATCTATCATAAATAGTCATTTTGGGCGACAGCGTAAAAGTCGTGTCGACTAGTGTAATTGATGGCAGAATCAATCGCTGCCGCAGCAGAGGAGAGTCCTGGGATTACCGAGAACCCCGAAACCCCAGAAGCCAGAACACCAGTACCCCTAAATCTCGACGCTCGTTGGTTTTACATTTACAGCATTACGTGGCATGCACAGAGTGACAGACATATAGACTGAGAGAGACAGCCACAGGGACAGAGAGAGGCAGAGAGAGAAGTACTTTTGTATATGTAATGCCAATTATACTCGTAATGGGAGACAGGCATCCTAGCTGCAGATTGTTCCTTCGCTGCCCTTATCCTTTATGCAATTTGTCTTTGTGTGCCACGCTTTTTGCTCATTTTGTTCGACTTTGCTCTCTCTTCTGAAGACCCAGTTTTGCAGTTTTGTGTGGTTGGCGGCCATAGGATATGCCCGACTTTACTTGCGTTGCCTGCACTTAAAGTCTTCACTTTCGTCTTTATTTTGATGGTCTCTAAACATCCACGAAACAGATAGCTTCAAACATGTTAAACATTCGGCAGTGTTCGATTCTCAGTTGGCCTGAATATTGAACACACCTACTCGCTGCATGCTGCTCCAGTGTGTAAGATTATTGTCCCTTGGGGTACATGTGCACAGAGCAATCATCACTCAAGGACCCAGAGATGCGGGGCTTTTCTACCTGCCTTAAGCCTCGGCCTCAGCCAGCTGCCAACGATATACATATGTACATACATCATCCAGTTGGCTGCTCGGATCCATGCTCATGGTCTCCAAATGCAGGTAGCCATCGCAGTGGCATCTTGGGGTGTGAAATCTGTTTCAAGCTGATTAGTGAGTAAATCATCAATTTGCATTCAGGGTCGTACCTGACTTGATGACAACTGAATTGATGAATAGCTTAATTGCGCTTGGAGTAAAATCCCAGCATAAATGGGAATGTTTTAGGTGAATCTTAATGTGATGCTCCGATATAGTTTCTATTCTTCATAACCTACATTCGAATGGCAAACAATGAGGGTACATCACAGATACTTCAGCTTCATTCTATACATTTTAAGGTACTCTCATATGCGTTCCCCAATTATATGTTTATGCCATCCGTCTTTTTTGGGACTACTCTTGAAAATATGTCTAGTGGTACCACATATTATCTAATATTATTTATCATAAGTAATATTATCCCAAAAATCAGATTACATCCCTATAAAGAAACTCTTATTTACTTTCTTTTTTATTTGCTTATCCAAATGTGTCCCCATATAAGCAATGTTCAATTTGCGTTACTATTTATGCGTAATATTCATAAGCTAAGACCAAATTATCTTCCCGTCAATCAGTATGCCTTAGTCATTTTGTATCCAAGGGATAAACATTTTTTGGTTTGCTCTTTAATAAAGGAAACTTTTGTTTTGCTATTATATAAAGACGATCTATCTATATAAAGACGAATCGAAAATGACAAAAAAAAAGATTTATTACCAGACAAGGCAATGGTACCGAAAATATTTAATTTATACAAGCCACGTACATATTCGAGATAAAAAATGTGCCTCGCTATAACACTATCAAATGGTTATTATAAATACGATATATGAACAGCTTTAAAGGGCCCTAATATTTTGTGCCGAATTGTGTACGTGAAATATTTAGTGATCAATTTCCTTAAAACTGTCACTACTTACTTGAAAGAAATGTTGATGAATGTCAACTGCTGGGGGCCCTTTAAAAGTCCCCATGAAAAGATAAATATTTTGTAATGCTGTACCTTACTTGTTGAACTGCTGGCCAGCGGCAGCGAGCTTTGCTGAAATAAGTAAATAAGTAGATGTGGAATAAAATGCTCATTAAAATATTTTCATTAGTCCACTTTTTCTTTAAGCACATCTTATATGTAGCAATTTACCAAATATTCCCTCTAATATGGCTGGATGATGATAAAGGTCCTGGAAAAGGGGCAAAAGTCATAAAAATGTTTATGCTCTTTTTATGAGCACACAAGCTGCGGCATATCACACAGTTATACAATTGTTCTCGACTAGCCAGGACATTGTTTTGCCTCGTTTTTTTGTACGCTTTAAGAGGGTATTGTGACTATGTATGGATGTTTGCAACGCAGAGATCTTAGTAGAATTGGAGAATTTTGAGATCCTCTGTCAGAAAATACCTCTAATCATAAGATATGATTTTTTTTTTGAAAGTGTAGTCGAGCACCGAATCTAAGTTTCCTTTATTGTTAGGCATTGTTTATATCCCTTGTTGTTTCTTCGGACATTTACTTTTGTTGTGCGACTGGTTCAAGATTCAGCTACTTCGATTATGACTTTAATTCTAGCAGCAACCACAACGATAGGTGCAGGGCAGGGCGAAACTGGAAGAATGTGAGTTCTTGTAACGTGGCTACATTTGCGCCTAAAAGGATCGGCCATTGGCGTTTCGCCCTGTGTGCTGGCTGACAATTGCAGCAGCCAGGAAGGAAATGTTAAGTGGAACTTTTATTTTAGAGCTAAGGATGCACAAAAGATACCCGTGCTCTCTGGCCTGTAGCAGAGTTCGAGTACTATGAATGTCACTGCTACCCAACCACCTACACCCAACCGGAGCCAAGTGTCAAGTGCGTAAGTAGGGAAAAAATATTCCCAAAGATCAGCTTGAAAGGCGGCAAAGGAACAGACAGAGGAAAAACTATCTTTGGGCCGTCCGTTGTCAACGAACAACGGAATTGTTAAGTTGTCTCCGGCATTAGCGGACAGCTGTTGTCCTGTAAAATTTGGCATAAACTAAACAAAATCGGTTATATGTCGGCTAACGGAATTTATCAGAAAAAATTCAGCTTAACTAGACATGGAAAAAAAAGGTCTTTAAAAATGTTTAAGTTCCCGAATCTATCGAAAAAGTCATTTTGGGCGACAGAGGAAAAAAAGTGGAATTTTGTTGAGTAGTGTTATTAAATCAAATTTATCGAATGAAAAAGTAATTTTCCAGTGGCTGACATTAATTTTATTGGTTTGCCCCTGGGTAATGAACTCTTAAATAAAACACAACCCCGGCTTAGTATTTGTTGAAAGCAAATGTGATCTCATTTCTTATTTGGAGTTTTTTTCCACTATTTTCTTAAAAAATTAACAAAAATCCATACTCCTCACGGATAATAACGCCAACATGCCTCACTTACTTGTTTGAACCTTTATAGCGTTTGGTGTCTCATCAAGCGTGTTCCGTTTGCCACTCGAGAGCCCCTGTAACCTCAAGAAAAATTGTCAAAAGACAAACCCATTAGTTGGGCCTTCAAAGTAAACATAAAATATTAAGTATGCATGATGACAAATCTGGTAGCCATTAGGGCAAATGGCTTGAATCTCGGATATGGGGCGGCCTTAAGTCTTGACAATATTTAGAGAAAGAAAACTTTTTAGTCACTGAGAAAAAATTTAACCTTTTTTCTGCTTTCAACCCTAGCACGAGTTCCCTTTTTGTGTGAGTTTTATGCGTGTCCCATTAACGCATTGCAAAGCTGCTCAGTTTTGCATAATTAGAAATGCCTTACGACACACACCCAAAATGGTGAGGGTGTCTCTCTATAAATGGGGCTTCAGGGTAATACAAGCCACACACATACCATTATGCCGAAAGAATCGCACAGAATTTGGGACTGTCCCCACACTGAATCCCGACTGTAACTGAAAGCTATGTTTACTCAGATGCCACAGATCCCATTCCCCTGTGGGCACACTCTGCGAGGATGCCACAAACAAGTGGCTAAGTGGCAGTATCCTTAAACAAGGTTCAAGAGCAATGTGGCTGGAGGTTGCTCTGCTTGTTTGGGGTTTTTAGTTACATAAACTTGGAACTTGGAAGCTTAGTTTAGCTGCACTGTAATTTATTGACTTTATTTATTTATTAATTTAATGAAGGATATTTTACTATTTTCTTGCAATTAAATTTGTTGCTAATTATTTTCTTTACCTCATATTAGCGGGAATTTACTGTCGAACCATAAATGGTTTGGTTTTTATTTTCTAGCGTTTGTATTATATATTTTTTTTTCAGAAAATAGCCCATCATTTGGTACATTTGTGTCATTATTGTTGCTTTTCCGCTTAACTAATGGCTTTGGCAATTCGTTTCTTTCGCCATTATAAAATAAATTATTGTGTCCATAATTTTTTTTTCAATTTTTTCGCCAAATTTATTTGTTGCCATTTCTATTTTGGGGTGTATTTACATTGAGTTCTCTTTTATGACACAAATTGAATCAAATTGGCGGGCCTGTCTGGGATGCCTACGTCTATGCCTTTTAGCTGGCCGTCTATGTATGTAAACCAATATTTATGAAGTGCGTGCGGCACCATGATGTTAGGACCGATAAGATAATATTTATCCAAGATCCCGTCTGGCTTTGGCCTTTTTTCTTCTGGTTCTGTCTTTTTGTGGTATAATAATATTGTTTTTTGTAATACTTATTTGAATACATTTTCGAGTAAATATGTATCTTCACCCTCTTTTATGGGACAAGCCATTTTTAGCACAGTCAAGAATGTGGCTGGGTTTTTAATTATAGTATTTGTTGTGATCCTGATTACGTGTCCTCCATCCAATGTTCATATTACAGCCATTTAGATGTATGTACAATGTGGATTGTACATACATATGTATATCCACTTCTATGTTTCCAGCCCTCGGCTAAATGTATCTATACATATGTATGTGTGTCCTAAAAAGTTGAAAACTTTGGAGCTGGTTTCATTTCGCTTTTCACGATGACTGTTTCCTATTTTAGGTCACTGCTTTTTCAAATCTATTTTTTTGCGACTGTCATTTTCATAACAAGTCTCGAGTGTGGACCTTTTTTATGGAAAGACAATCTTACTTGCAGGTTGGATCTTGGACAAAACCTCACAATTGGTCTCTGAGTTTTACTGCCAATTAAGTTTTAAGTTGGTTAAAAAGAGAACTTGGAGCTTATTCCGTTTCCTTTCAGTATCTAGAATTGATTCAAGTTTTAAAGAACATGTTATACCCGGTACTCGAAGAGTATAGGGGTATATTAGATTTGTGGGGATAACGGTTGTGTGTAACGCCCAGAAGGAAGCGTTTTCGACCCCATAAAGTATATATATTCTTGATCAGCATCAATAGCCGAGTCTATATAGCCATGTCTGTCTGTCCGTCCGTCCGTCTGTCCGTCTGTCCGTCTTCATTTGCGCCTATATCTCAGAGACCATTGAAGCTAGAGCAACCAAGTTTTGTTTCCAGTCTCCTGTGTGATCACACTACTCCAAATGTGTTGCAAAATTTCGCCCTGCCCCTTTCCGCCCGCACAAAAGACGAAAGTCTGTGGCGTACACAATTTTGAAGATACGAGAAAACTAAAAACGCAGAATTATAGAAAATGACCATTTCTATCAGAGTGTTGAATCTGGATCAGATCATTATTATAGCTACAATGAAGAAAACCATTTCGAAAGTCATCATTCCCTCTCGCTCTCTCTCACACGCGACCCCATCTGCTTAGCTTATTCGTATAAATGAGCGCCTAGTTCTCAGAGACTATAAGAGCTAGAGCAACCAAACTTTCTATCCAAGCTCCTGTGATACCGAACCAGCACAAGTTTGTTTTAAAATTTTGCCACGCCCCTTCCGCCCCCACAAAAGACGAAAATCTGTGGAATCCACAATTTTTAAGATAAATGAAAACTAAAAACGCAGAATCATGAAAAATTATCATATCTACCAGATTACTGAATCTGGATCAGATCGGATCAATATTATGGCCAGAAGAATCAAATTAAATTTCAGTGGCTACGCAACGCCTGCCAAGCGCTGACTCATGCCCCCTCCCTCTCTCTCTCTGTCCTAAACACTTGTACGTCTCAAACATGTAGTTATACATGTCATGTAGAAATGTAGGCGCAGATTTACAAAGCATATGTAAACAAAAATGGAAACATGTATAAAAATTCCAAAAATTCATTTTTTTAATTTAAATATTATTTTTGTCCCTTTTGAGAACATATAATAAATTTCATAAATCGTAGGCTCATATATGTATGTATATATATAATGACTCACGGCTCACAACGTTCCCTCTCGTTTTATATTTATTTTCTCCACAAATTACCCCAATCATTTAGTAAATTTGTGTCATTATTGTTGCTCTTTTGCTGTAATAAGGGCTCAGGCAAGTCGATTTCTTTTCTCCTTATAATAAAAATTATTGTGGCCATTATTTGTTTTCAATTTGTTTGTCAAATATATTTGTTCTAATTTGCATTTTTTTGAGTACTTAGATTGGGTTCTTTTTTATTACACAAATCGAATTAAATTGGCGGGCCTGTATAAAAGGCCTATGTCTATGCCTTTTGGCTGGCCGTCTATGTCTGTAAGCGAATATCTATTAAGTGAGTATGGAACCATTCTGTTATCAGCTGATGACCTCTGCCACTACTTAAGGTAAATATTTATCCAAGACCCTGTCTAGCCTTGGCCTTTTTGCCTGTCTCTGCTGGTTCTGTCTTTTTGTGTTGACCTCGTTATGTCCCAAATTGGTTTGCAGATTTTGGTTACAATAATATTATTATTTGTAATCCGATTGACAAAATATGTAATAAGATTGCCTTAAACATGTTCGTTATAATCGTCATGCGAATGTATATTTTATGTAAATGAAATCCTTTTTCGGGTACATTTTCTCACCCTCTTTTATAGGACAAGCCATTTTCAGCACAGTCAAGAATACAGCTGGGTTTTTAATTAAAATTTATGTTGTAATCCTGATTACGTGTCCTCCACCCAATGTGTAACCTGACAATTTGGTATACCCACATCTGTGTTTCCAGCTTTCAGCTGTATCTATATGTACGTCCTAAAAAGTTGACAACTTTGGTGTTGGTTTCATTTCGTATTTCGCCATGCTTTTTTCTATCCGGGGTCACTATTTTTTCCAAAACTTGTTTTTTGTGCGACTGTCAATCTCATTACAGCTTTCTGTTCATAATGAGAGGGTGGTTTTGGATAGGGAACTTTTAGGGATAGACAGTTTTACTCGGATGTTGGTTCTTTGAGAGAATTGCTGCCAATTAAGTTCTTTAGCATATAGATATCTGTGTTTTTTTTCCGGAAAGTTTCTCCTAGAAAAAGGAAAACTTGGAGCTTATTCCGTGCCCTTTCAGTATCTAGAATTGATTCAAGTTTTAAAGAACATTTTTTAATTAAATACTGACGAGACGCGTACAAGGCTTGACAATTCTTGTGTATTAATTGAACAATCCGTTGTGAAGTACTTGAATATTCATACGCCATGTTGACCAGACCACGTCCCGCCACAGAACAGCAGACACGCACACAACAGCGGTTAACTGTCGTAAAAATATATACACAAGTGAGTGAGTGAGAGGTAGACAATGCGCGACCGAGAGGGCGCCCTCACTAAGTATAAAGAGAGAGAGCGAGAGAGAGATATAATATGGTATGAAGTATTTTTTTTGTGCGCAAATACACGGAAAGAATGAAATCACTGAGTGAAAAAATAAGCGGAGACAGTACCATGTGCTCGTTCGTCCTGAATCATATAAGTGGGTATTATAATGTGACAATAATGAAATACTTCATTTGTGTAGCACATAATACTTTGCAGAAGGTTCACGCGAAAATCTCTTCAAATTGCGTTCCGAGCGTCAATTAATTCTGACAGCTCCTACAGAAGAGGCATCTGCTCGGACCAGTGTTTGTGTATGAATCAGGCGGTCTTTATGTTGGAAAATACTCACAAGGAAGAAGTATTCGAAGGGAAAATGATAATAAAAGATAATGTATAATTGTTTTGGAATATGTGCATAACTTAACAATTATTTTGAATATTCCTAATAATTAAATTAGTGCGAATAGGGAAGATAATATTCTAATCAATTGAGAATTGAAAAATTGAATTGAAAAATATGGGTTTTTACTCCAGTGTGTCACACGTGGCGTATGCGTTATACTTGGCACATGATGCATATGAAGCCCTAATGAAGTTTCGTCCTCAAATCTTGATATTTGCGGCATAAAAAGCTGTTCCACCTCCGGGTACAAGCTTTCGTATCAGCCCCCGTGCCACATCTTGTGCGGGCTCTTCGATGTATGAATACTTGATTAATCCTGAATGGATAGATGTTAAAGAAACTTTGTTTCAATCAAGTAGACGATACAAAAATATTGAAGATGTAAATGGCACACGTAAATTGAGATCATTGGGGGGAGAGCAATAACAGAGTACGTGTCTGTTGCGGTAGTTTGCAGAACCCTATGGCATACTTTCCAAGTAATATTTTCCCTCCATCTCAGACACGCATGGCTGGGTGGCGAACAATTTCAAAGTCATTAAGACGACGATGTAAAGTTTAAAAAGAAGATTTGGCCAGCCAACTTTCATGGCGAGAACCTGCACACAAAAATACCAACAAAATGGCCACAGAATCATCATTCAATTTGGCCACAGCGAAACGTGCCAAGTTTTGGCGATTTCTATGGGTTATAGGAATAGGAGGAGACTTTAATACGATTTCCCCAGGTGGCATTGAAGTAGTTCAAATTCGAATATAATTTTAGTGAACATTTCCGACTGTTGCTACGCTGCTGTCCGAGTTGGAAAGTTTGAAAGGTCTTTTTCCCTCTAGTAATTCGAATGAATTACTGTGCTGTGCAATGGAGTACCCACTGCTATCGGTGTTGCAAACAAATGCAGTTCCGGCTAAACAAGTGTTTATGCAAGCCCCTGTTAGGCTGTGTGCCTGTTTGTCCACAGGTTTGCTCTATTCCTGGTCTCAGTCCTGCTGAAAATCGGACTGATATTTGCTGCGGAAATGGCAAAAATCCAAAGGCCGTTGACAATGCCAGAGACTTCTGGATTAGGTCGAGATCCTTTTAGTCACATACTGGATCCATGCTGCACTATGGAAATATGTGAGCGCTGTCTGGCATTTGGGAAACTCAATTTAAGCCAGACCATGTCGAAGGTTGCTCGAAAGTTTTTGCCTGGGGAAAAATGAGCTATTTCGTTTTGATCAAATATTCTCCGGTTTTTCGGGTCTTTTCCTGCATACTATTCATACATATTTCACACTCAAAACTTGACAGAAACTAGAGGTTGCAGGAATAATTATTCCTGGAAATCAAGAAGGAAGAGGGTATATTACGTTTTTCTTACTTGATGCTTGAGCGATAATCAAAAAAATATCTTCAAAGTTAATAATAAGAGACATGTGCCTTCAGCTGTTAAATAAGCTTCTTTTTTTATTCAAACCCGTAATAAATTCTTCATTAATATTTTCAAAGCTATGTGGAGTTCGAGTGATCTTAACAGCAGGATTGTCTCATGTTTCGTGTATATTTTCCTGTACCAACTTTAAACATTTTCAACTTAGAGTGAGAATGGCATTTAAATATTAATTGCATGTATGCAAAAACCAGAAGAAGTCAATGCCAATTAGGAAATTTATTTGGCAGTCGAAAGGATTCTTTAAAACAAATAAAAGTGGTCGTATGCTTTGCAAATATGTAAGTGCTTTACACTGCGGTTAATTAAATATTTCAAATAAATCTTTTTGACAGTTAAATGAACTGAAACGATTGCAAACAATGGCAGTTATATTCTAGTTAAGAAAATGCATTCCAAAAGAGTTGATTTGTTGCAAATTGCAAAAATCCCTGAAAATTGACAGAATTTAATTCACTGTTACTGATGTTTGATTTTTCAGTGGAAAACTGTTTGTTTTTGAATTACGATGGGGGATATGTGTCTATGTGAAGTAGATGCAGACGTTGATTTCCTCATTTTCTGGCACTCATTATGATATTTCTAATTTGATGTTTCAAATTAAGAATCCAGTAGAATTTCGATGCCAATTGCCAAAATCATATAATTTTATGCACCTTTTAAGTATTTTATTCGAACTCCCCCAAAATTTCGTTGAAAGAGTTGTGTTCCCCCACTCGAAGCTCTGTTGGAGGAGAAACACACTTCAGGTAGACATGAAATATTGTTCGGTACGGGGCCGGTGATAACACAGATATGTAGTATTAACGTTTGTCAAAAACATCGACGACTGTGGTGTGGCAATGGAAAAGGAGAATAAGAATTGCCCAAAGATCGATGAGGACTTAGTCAAGGGGTTGGAGTACAATTGGAGTACAATATTTAACATCTTAAACAATTACAGATACCATTTCGATTTATCCCATACCATAATCTTTATCCCACACAAAATAAACAAGTCATTTCCCCATAAGTTTACTGAAGTACGACGAGGAATGGATACACTCATAGATGTCTGCCTACATCTGTGCTTTTATAACCAGCTTATTTGTCTAGTTTCTCAAGTTTGCAGTACAAATACCTATCTATATATATTCTTTTTTGTCTCTATGCCAAACACATTCCATATTTATGAGCTCAAACTTGAGGAAATGTGTCAGTATAAATTGAACTATGGCGCATATAATTTTACCTTGATTTTCCCTGCTCTCCTAATAAGATATGTTGACTTCGTTGCATGGCAATTGGGAACAAATTTTACTGCCACCTTTTGGCAAATTATTTTGAATTTGTTTTTGGGCTCATTAACATGAAAATGTTGTCACTGCTGCTGCATGTAAATATTTGCAATGATGTTTATGGAAATTTTGCAAATATTGGTAGAAGGAAGCGCAATTTGTATTATTTAAAATAAAATTCTATCATATTGAAGCTGGTATTTTAGGTTTGTTTGCAGTGTACTCCCAGTTTCTGATTGTATAATGTTAAGATTATGGAAAACCGATTGCTCTAGGAGCTTGCTACACTATGAACAAAACTTGTTCAATGTAAATGTATCTTTAGTTCTCTTCCTAATTTATATGGCATTATTAGCAGATAATTGTTAATTAATAAATAAATAAATGAATTTTAAGGTTTGTTTCTCATCAATCTTCCTAAGTTCTTCGGAACACATCGTCAAATGGGGAAAGTCACTAAGTCACTGCCACTGTCAATCACTCAAAGTTGTCTGTGCTGTCAGTTTACTAAGCGATATATATTTTTAAAGGATTTTATTTTGGGGGACACCTGCATATGGAAGGCCCTTCCTGCTCCCCTTCCCCGTAGCATTGTCGGCAGTGAATCAGCTTTAATATTCTGATATTAAAAACGCGAGATGTGAACAATGGTTATGCTTTACCCAGCTTTTATGTTGCGCAATTTAATTTCATTTGCCAGCAACGCCAGCTGACATTGTCAAGATATACAATTGTCGTTTTGCACCTCCGCATCCATATGCTCCGACTGAAAGTTTGTTTTCTTGGACTGAGGCTTGAGCGATATGACACATGGTGTACGAATAGGCGTTCGAGTATGCGGTATGCGACATGAGGCGCGTGGCGCATGTAACCTGTCAAGCAGCACTTATTAAAACGTCAATTGCTCATTCAGATTTTATTTTCCCGCCTCAAAAGTGTTCTGCAGCCTCCTGTGGTACCCAGTGCTTGCCGCACAGATTGACAATGAGAACGCGTGTGTAAAGAGACTTTAATAGGTCTGCTAACTGGGTGAGCATAAACAGCGCTAATTGGACGATTCTCAGGTGTGGCGACAGCTCTTTAATTGCCCGACATTCAACAGATCTTTATCCAAGTTGCTTGACAACTGCCCAACGGTCAGGTTTGTTCTGCCACCCAAAAAGCCAGAACTTTCAAAGTGTTTTCATTCACCACAGAAGGCATTCCCTGAATAAATGGGACTGCGTTTTTGTTGGCTATGCAAATATTCCATCGCGCACACCCACAGAGATAGACAGCTGGCAAAATCAAATGAACACAGTACGAGTTCGAAGAGGAAGGACACGCATTTGAAAACGAGTTGGCAGTCGGGTTTTTTGCTGAGTGCAACAGTTTTCCAATCAAATTCATCGATGTTTTTAGCACTTGCTTAGGTTTTTGCTGCTTTTCCATTTGCCAGCTGTCTGTAGGCGGTTTTGTGACGTTGGCAACCAAAATTCAGCGATATGTGATGCACATTTTTTAGCCAAATAGAAAGAAAACTATGAGGGACACTTTAAAGAGACTTGGGAATACGAGTTTTTAAGAACAATGGGTATCGTAAATCTACCTCTTCAACCTGAAGCACTAAATGGTAATGGTTGGTACATAGGGCTCGCAAGGTATAGGACACACTTCATTGCTTCTTCACTCGTATACAGTCCAAAACTAACCCTCTAGTACCAGGCACCGGCACCGGTGCCGAACAAGTTGCATTTCTCACGTACCTGGTTCCATGGTGAAAATAATTAATTAAATTAAATTAAATTAAATTAATTAAATTAATTAATTAATTTCACCATGCCTGGTTCCACTTCGTTTCCCCGACAATGTATTTCAGCGGAGAATTTGACACATGCATGTCCTAGGGCGGAACCACCCCTGGTCCACTATCGATTCCCCTTCGATTACCTGTGAACTAGTTGCTCAGGACCTAGTTCAGACCTAGTTACCAGTAGAAAGCCAGCAACTAGTTTCCGTATCGACCCCCTTCGGTTACTAGGAGCCTAGTTCCTCAGGAGCTAGTTCGGACCTAGTTACCAGTAGAAAGCCAGCAACTAGTTTTCGAATCGACCCCCCTTCGGTTCCTAGGGGCCTAGTTCCGAAATAAAAATACAATTCGTTCAGTATCAATGTATATATATATATAATTTTTTAATTATTATTATTTAATTAAATTTAATTAACTTTTAATTAGCTGCCTCATCGGTCTTTATTACGCACTTATTTTTGAACACTCTTTTTTAATTCGTTGCATCGCTTTTCGAAGCAATGACTTCCCAGCTTCGTCTCCAGGCGGAATACATTCTGTAATTAATTTTTGGTAAATTTAATTATTATTATTAATTAGGAGTGTAAATGGTATTTTACCTAGCAAAGCTTCGTAAAATTCTTTATGGGACCTGAGGAACTGCTTTCCTTGGACTCCATCGACATTATACTCCAGAACAATTTCCTCACTTATAATATAACTTAAATTGTTGAAAATGCATCCCGGCTGTATAATGGATTTCATTGCAGTAAATAAATCATTCTGTAAATAAAAATCATATATAAGGATTAGACAGAGAAAAAGGTCATCATTTACAGTTAAGATTTACTTACATAAATGCATTTATTTATTTTAATTTGTTCATTTAGTCCGATAAAGTCGTCTATAGTTTTAATGGGGAATAGTTCCCGAATAGGATTAAATTCTTCCTTTTCTTTGATTAACGCTTTTATTAAAACCGTTTGGATTGATAGAATTTCCACCATTACTTTTAATTGATCTAAAAACAAAAACATTGTTAATTGGTTTGAAAATAAAAATTATGTTCTATTAATCTTTTAGTCTTACCACGAATAATAGTATTCTCCTAATGTAGGGTTTCTGAAAGTATATACATATGTATTTATTTCAATTTATATTCTCTTATATTCATTTTATTTACAAATTTTCTCTTCACCCTTTGTTTTCTGCATTTCCTTTCTGATTTCCGAATAGGCTGTACACTTAGAATCATTCTCTGGAAAACAATTACATTTGTATATTAGCTACGCAAATGACTATTTTTCATCCTATTACCTGTTTATTACCGTATATTTGATGAAGTAAGAGTATATTTCACACTTTTTATTTGATTTTAGGCAAATGCAAATGATACTTTCAGCAAATAGATCTTGAACAAAAGTGAAAAAAAATCTACGCAGAAAGAAAAACGCGCGAAGTTCATACACATTTTGTTTTTGTACTTTCTTGCCTCTTGCATTCCACGAGCTCAAGTACAGTAGAATATCACGATTAACTTACCATTTTGGTTCATTTTGCATGACGTGGCATTGGCCAAAAATCACAGAGTCCGCACTGTATTGTAACTCCTTTTCGGGGATTCTTCATATTTTCACGAGCTTACGGTTATATGTCGACTTCGGAAACAAAACGAAGCCAGCTTCGTATTTCAGATCTGTTTAGACTGGTCGACGTTCGCTTCCTCCGTTACTAGTTGCGTAGCTAGTTGCGCAGTAACCGAAGCGGAACTAGTTCGAGTAAGGTCAATTGACCCCTTTGGTTCTGCAGGGAATCTTAAGATTTCTACACATTCCAACACCCCAAGAACTCGAAAGCACCTGAAGCAATCATCCCATTGTCGACAAATTAAAAGAGTGCGGAATCGAAAGCGAAACAAAACTTAATCAAAAGAAATGAGTACAACGAAACTCTGAGAGCTAAAATGTTGACAATACAGGGAGCAAATGTACGTAGAGCAAGCGAAAGACAGCCGACAGAACAATTCACTAACTCAACCACTAATGAAACCACATTGCACCAAAACAGAAACAAAAACGATACATGGCAAGAACATATACAGCCCCACCGCACAAAAAAAAAACCGACCAGGGACTAACTAATTGAGAATTCTGACCAACATTACCGAGGTCGCATGGTGACCCTGTCACAGCCACAGTATGACCCAGGACGACCTATGTGGGAGGGATAGATTAGGAGTGGGTCTTTGCGAAAAAGTTGTTTATGTGCTCCAAAACATTTAGTTATTTGTGGGCTCCTGTGCCCTGAAAATTTTTTGTTGCTTAGCTGGGAACACACATTTTATGTGGGATGATAGCCAAACAATTATCCATAATTAAACTGCGAAAAATTTGTCACAAATTAATTTTTAGTTGGTACAGGAAATGTGATGTTGCTGTATATGTGAATCGTGGTAAATTATAATGATTATATTTTTTTTGTGATGATTATGGTACATTTCGGCAATGTAAGTTGTACTTCAAATACAAACAAAATACGCGTCCGCGTCGTGTGCAATTTGTTTCTTAAACTCTTTCAACCTGTAGAAGATGGTACACACACTGGCGGCAGAAATCAACAGCATCTAATACATAATGCATTCATTTTTAGTCCTCTATGTCTCCTCGTGTAGGGGCTCCTCAGTGAAGTCATAAGGATAGTGAAAATGACACGTACAAAGCGGTTGATACACGAGAGTTCCCGGGAGCAAAACTATGTTGTGTGTGCAGTAAGCAAACATGAGCATCTAAACTGTCTGAAAGATAGTCCTTCATGTCTGAATTATATTTTCCATGCTTCAATGTTGTGCAGTAAATAATGTGAATTGTTCAAATATTTATGACCCAAAGAAATTCCAAATTCAGACAGAAAATCTTTCGCTTCATTGCACATTTACAACCCACTCTCAAAAGACAGAGTTTCCTCAAGCCATTAGCGCACTATGAACGCCAAAATCTGTTATGGAGAAAGTAACTTAAATAAATGTTTATTACACACAAGGCAGCAATTTTCAGAAAATATGTGTAGTATGTATATATTTTGGGAAACTGTTTTCATGAAACACCAAAGTGCACTTAAAGAGAGAGGCTTGAGGCAATTTCAATATACTTACAGCCACATGGATAATTCCACGAGCACCCTGATGCCATAAGATTATGCGTGAATCAGGGATCCTACAGCACTTAGCATGTGTTGGATACTTTGAAGCTCTATGAAGAACAGAAGTTAACAATAGGTTGTCGATGGGGCAATGGCAAACGCGATGAAACAAAAAAAGAAGTGATCCTGGGATGGGATCTGGCAATTTCTTTATTCGAGCTGTCGGTTGGAGTCCTGGTTCATTCTGATTTGTTCTGATATTTCGCCTGCCTCTGTTGCACAATCTGCCGATGGTTTAAAGCTGGTGAAGCAGTACTAATATACAAAAATTATAAACCATAAAAACGGCTAAAGTACATCCCCTACTATGTTTTCCAGGTGTACACCGGTGGACCTGTTTTGCATCTGTGTTGTCCAAAGAGTGGGCGTAGCTTGTGAAGTTGCATTGGAAATTATCGCAGCAAACAGCAGATGAATGATCGTGGACTTTGTAGCATTCCTTCGAGTCTGCAATGCAGAATAAATTCAAAAAAATTGAACAACTGCCCCAACTCCAACTTCAATGAGATGGTGGTTTAAGAAGGTGCTGCGGATGCTTGCCATTGAGCAGATGTACGTATACCATGCAGAGATTGTCATCTGTTTATGGTTCTTTTAATAGTTCTGTTTCTGTTCCGTTTTTGTTATTCTTTCGCAGGCACCCTAGGTAGTGTGAGTGTATGCAGATCAATTTCTTCCACTCAAAAAACTCACTCACACAAAAAGAGGAAAAGCCGAAAAAAAACAAACCGAATAACGTTGAGGAACCCTATTCAAATTCAGAAACTTCTGCTGCATGTAGCTCAATCACAGGCATTGAATGTGATTAATCAATCATTGGATTCGACTCATCGTCAAAGTCAGCTCTTTATTTCAAGCTCTTTCCTTCGTTACGCTCTCCATCCTTTCATCGCTTTAGTTTTTCTCGATTTTCCCCAATCAAAAAGGATTAAAATAAATATCTGCTAATCAGATGACAGAATTGTTGCGCAATCTGCAAATATTCCATATCCACCATTAAAATCCCACGAGATGTCGACGACAGTCAAATGATACCAATTAAATTTGCAAATTGTGTCTCTCCCGCTGCCACTAAAAGTGGGTCGAAAAAAGGCAGCGGAAAATAGACTCGAAGATGTTGAATCTGGTTCAATTTTCTCGACTCTTTATCCAATTTCTAATTGAGAACAGTTCTTTTAACAGTGAAATTCAAAGGATTTGCGGCAGCTGCTTAAATTCACATCAAAGTTTTTCCCGCATTTCTAATAACTTCACTTGAGAAAATATTGTATCATTTATGAGATATTATATTCTCGAGTAAAGCTTTAAACTGATATTATAGGACAATTTCAAAATAGATCCACGATGACAATATCCACTTCATCAGGCTCAATCCAAGTTCTAGCCACAAACCTCTTCTTATTTCTTCCCACCCAGTTGACACACAGCCCGCACCGCACACAGCGAAAGTTTGGCCGCAAAAACTGTCGTACGAATGGCAAACTGCCTGAGATACAATTATTTTGTTCCCGCAACCAAGCTATGTCTTGAACACTTATTTGATAACTCACTTCAGGTGGATTTTTAGGCAAAAGGTTAAGTTGAGAACATTTTAGTTTGACCACAAGCCGAGAATATAGCAAGTTCTTTATTTTACTGAACCCATTTAAAGTATCACCAGCAAAACTTATTATAATTCAACAAAGGAACAAAATGTCCGTGGAATTCAAAACTGCACAGCTAAGAGGATTAAATCGCTCAGGAAACCAACAATAAGTTGCGCGCAAGCGAACCGTGTAATAAAGGCGGAAATATACGCTCTATCTAGGTGGAGATTCTTTAACGCATGCTAACCCTGGAATGTGATACAAGAAGGGTTCATATGGCAGGATCAGCAGCCGCTGCCACCTAACGAGCTTTGTTGATTTTTGCGGCTTTGAGTTGGAGCCGTAAAGTTGACGTCTAAAATCCTGTCACTCATATGAATAGTCGTGGTCCTACCCGTACACCCACATCCTGGCAGCGTTGATTTATGCAAACAACCAGCGGGATGTGAATGAATTAACGCGTCTGGGAGTAAAACTCGGCTAATCGCAGTGGCAACAACTAGCAGCCAGCCAACAGGCAGAAGGCCAGCTGGCGAGACGCCAGGACTTATAAAACTTAAATTTTTCACATGAATTCCCGTGGTGGTGGCTGGAGAGGCGGAACCGCATACGAGTACCAGTATGACTATGCATTAGGCGTGGCACTGCGGTGGAACGAGTGCATAACGGACATCATCCTTCACTGCAAAACAGAGACAATCGGAATGTGCAATTATGTAAAGTTAAGTAAAGTTAACTGGCTCAACTAAAAGTGTTAGCTTTGGCTAAAAGTGTTCCTGAGGGAGGCGGGGCTAGATGGTCGTGAAACGCCTGAATGCGCAGTGAGGGAAATTCAAATAGAAAATTGGATGAATGCGTCGAGAGTGAAACTGGGGATGGGGCAACTAGGCGTTCCAACCCCTAACCAAAGTGAATGCCAGAAAAGTTGGCTGGGTAAATAAGTGCATAAAGGCTCAGAGAAGGCAAAGTATAGATACTGCTTTTAGAATTGTCCTTGAACTATATAAACACCATTTCAAATTAAAGATGCATCGACAAAGGACTCTCTTACTCTGTTCTTTTCACACTCTTTTATCCCTTTTCTCTATCCAGTTAATGTGAATTTAAGTTTTGTTCATTTGATGTCCTTTCACACAACTGTGCATGTATGGTGAATGCCGCCATAGCGATGAAGAATTATGCTGCGTCTATGCGTAATTTGATTTTAGTTTATTATTTATTTATTATTTTTATCTTTGAACTCGACAGAGTATTTCGTGATTTCGGTTCTAGTAGATATGAGACCCAATATTCATTCCGGGTTTAAAAATTTTTGTAACACCATTTAATTGGTGATGCTTGAATTTCTCTTAAGTTGTGCGTAGTCATAGACTGTATTTGCCTGCAAACAGCCAGAAAATCAAGGGAAACCCGATACGGCAAAGACGAGACAACAAACAATAAATACCTCATACGCAGCGTGCGTCAGCGGCATTTAAACATAACACGCGACGCTAATGCAGCCAAGTGGAGCATATAACATTTGTCTAAGCCATGACTTTTAGGATAATCCAGTGCAGATTCCCACACCTCCATGTGAGTGGTGTGTCTACCCCAGTTCAGTGGGCTCCTCTGACACTTTCATTCCCTGGTTCCCCAACAACGGAGTATAATTTGTAAATGTGGAGTCAGAGTTGCCGAAAAAGCTCGGCAGCTTCCAACAACCTCATATTTGAGCTAAAAAAGTTACACAAAAAATGTTCCCCACAATGTTCACTTAATTAAATTAATTAAATTCTCAGCTAAAAGTTGGCGGCTAATTTTCCATATTGCTGAAATATTTTCCGGTAACTATCCTTTATAGTGCTGGGAATTCTGTTAACTTTTCACTGTTCATACATTTAATATATTTTTCCATCGACAAATATTTGTTTCAAGAACTTTATTTTCCACAGTAATTATTCAAATGTGCAAACAAACAGAACTATTCACTGTTTAACGAGCGGTTTTAAAAATTTATCTATAAATAAGGGGAAGGCACTACCCATGAGTATCTTATTTGATGAATAAATATTTGCTAACAGTTTCTTAACTATTTGAGTAAAATCTAAGTGGTACCTTTACCGAGCAGAAAGAAATCCCAATACACAGTCATCAATACCTTTTTGGTATGATAGCCCACATCTTCGTCTTAAGTTCTTAAGTAAGTTTTGTTATTTGCAAATAGTATTTGCAAATACAATTTTAATATTTTGAAGAACTGGCATTCCATGGGAATTTCAAAAACCTTCAATGCAGACATGTGCAAAACTAATAAACTTGAATAACAATTCCTAGGAGAATCCCCATTTCTGGCTGCACCAGACAGAACATCAAAGGTGGATCAGGAGGACCCTGAGCAGTGACTGCAATCATTTACTATGATTTTATTATAGAAGCCCCGATGCAAGTAGGAGTTGCTACTGGGGTGGGACAGGTGAGATGGGCAACACTCACACATATTTACACAGTGTGACCGAATTCCATCGGCTAGTAGAGGGTAAATAAATGTGGCCACAACTGCAATCCAATAAGGACCCAGGGGTAGATGCCGGATAGACTCTGACCGCAGGACGCTGATGCTTCCATTTCCAACTTCGAGCATCCGTCCATCCATTCATCCAGCGGCTGTCGAACTGTCAGCTGCACTGTCATTCTCCGGCTCGGGGCCGCGTCATGGAGGTAGGGCCCAACTGTTGACATTACATTGTTTATGGGTCTCGGATCAGCTTTAAAAATATTTGAAGGAAAAAATCATTTTGTAAAAGTGATTTCGATGGGACTGGGAATTGTTTCTCTGGATTATACCGCCCATTTCATATGTCTGTGTCGTCTTTGCATTGTACACTCGGGGCGTCATTCTGTTGCCATTGCAAATGCTTTCTGCTGCCGTTTCCTGACATTTTGCCTGCAGTGCTTAGGCACTGGTTAAGCGTCGCCTGTTGTCTGGTTATGATACCCCCTTTTCCCCAGCCATTTGCGGGGTCTGCCGCAATGGGTATATGCATTTTTAATAGTTGCGCAGCCATTTTTAATTTATCTCTTGGGAAACTGTGAGAGAGAATTGTACGCATTGTTAAAGCCCCGCAGCGACCAGACGCATATTCCTCCTCAGGATACAGGAGGAATCGGAGATGAGAGTAGGAATGGGAATTAGAGAAGGAGTTGGAACTGGGGAATCGATACTAGGTAGATGAGGAACTGCAGCTGGGGATGAATATTGCGGAATTTAAGCAAATACTTTAACAAAACCCAAAGCACGTCAATGACTTTCGTAGCCCACTTTATGGCAGCCGTTCGACCGGTCAACAATGCAGATGTGCCACTCCTATTAGCCTTGGCCAAGCCCCTAGACGTCGTGTGTGTTTGTCCAAAGGTTAGCCTGCGGAGACCCAGAGCATAATTGAAATGTCATCCGCCCACCTGTTAATTAGTTAAATTATATTCCCATATCGATGCGGACAACTAGCATATACAATTGTAAGCCCGAAATTGATAAGGTCTGAGATTACATTCGGCTGTGTTTCTATTTAAATGAAAAATGAAAACTACTGTGAAAATGTACAACACTTTATTTAATGAGACAGCAATGCAGTAATTTGCTTTTGCTATAAATATTATTCGAATATATTTAATTAATAGAAATTAAATTTGTTTTACTAAATAAATATAATAAAATAATATAATAATAAAACTTTTCTTATGCTTTAGAATTGAAATAGACTTAAGAATTACGTTTTTATGTAAATATTCACCTGCTGAAGATTGTGTTTTTCCTCACCACCTCTTACCACTTTCCCAGTCATTCTTGCAGCATGTAGAATCCTATCCTTCGCCAACAAGTGGCCCCATGTGCTTGTCATGAAGTGGACGCAGCAGCTTTGATTTTTTCTTGTCAGTCAAACTTTCATCCGAAAGGTATAACCAAAGTTGTACATTAAACGCATTGCACTGAACCTATTTCCAACATTTATAAGCTTTACCAACTTTCTACTTAAACAGACAAACAAAAATTAGTTTCACTCACAATAAAAAATTCATGCAAAAATAAAATAAAGTACGTGGCCAGTGTACGGTGACTGCAGTGTTAACTCTATAAAAAGTTCTCTACACTCGCTCTTCCGTTTTCGTTGTACATATGCTTACTGATATACTGCCACTCGCCATCAGATGGTAAAACGGCTTGGGGATTATAGAGGTCTTGGGCAGGCTTTGAAGGCTTGGTTTCTCTTTGCAAAAAAAAATGTAAATTTAATTAATGCAAATATAAACGACTTGTTTGTTTTTCAGCACATTCTGACTGGAACACAGATTTCATCAAATTTTAATGAACAGTCAGGCAACATTTCGCATTTAGCGAAATAACTAAACTAAAGCGCACTAAGCCGATGCCGTGCTTGACAATATCGAGATGCCTCTTTAAACATGTCACGGCTATTTCCAGTCTAAACCAACTCTACAAAAATAAAGTTATTCAGGTGAAATTGAATCATGCTTTTGTCAAAACAAAAGAAATTTGAATATGCTGTGTTTAGGTTCACAAGAGTCGTCATTGATATAACAAACAGCAGACATATGTAGTTCCTCATTTCAGCACGAATTTATTTTCTGCTTTACATAGTGCACTTCACTCTCGTCGTGAGTTACTGAAGGTTACTGCAAGTTAGCAGACCAACTTAGTTCTTATTCAAAAAAAAATGTAAATTTAATTAATGCAAATATAAACCACGAAATTCAGATGGAGATGTACGCGTCCACAGATGGAATTGTGTGACTTTTGCATATTAGTAAAACTTTCAGTCAGGTCACGCGCTTAAGTCAGGTCTTCCTTAATTTCCTCCAGTGCTTACTTTAATTTCCCCACCAAAAAACATGACTGAAAATCCGCAAACAACAACCCCAGTCAGAGGGACGCCCTTGGGTGGTTTCCTAGTTTCTAAGCCTCGGCTGTCTGCTAGATAACAGCCGAAAGTGTCGAATAGAGAGACAGACAGGCAGGCACGTGCTCCGACATAAAAAGCATTTGTTTTACATACAATGCTGGAAATTATATTGACTGAAATTTTATGGGCAGTCTACGTGCAAGGCAGCGAAATGTTTGCATAATTTGTGGAGGCGAACATTTTTGCTTAAATTTCGGTGTCGAAGACTCAAAGACAAGAAATACATAACTGCAGTCAAGGTTTTGTGAGTACTCGTACCCACTAGGACTGGACCCATAGGACTGCCCCATAAAATGCACTAACGATCTGGGTTCCGGGCTGCCGGGGCTGCAAACCCGCCGAAATTATCGTAAACGAATTAGTTATCTCTGGGTAACATGACAACCAGCTAAAATAATAAAATTTCATCTTCCGCTGCCGAGTAAGAAGACTGTATGGCAGCCAAGCAACCAACCAGCCAGCCAGCCAGCTGCATTTCCCATTTATATGGACACTTCTGGTCCGCAAAAAGACAAAGGGGTTTGTGGGAGTACTTAGTGCATGTTCATGACTGGAATTATGTTCGCATTAGCAGTTATTTATGCAGCCTAATGCATTTGGCTCAATGGGATTCGTAGATTTATGGTCGCGTGTGTGTGAATTTCTATGCAGCATTGGCTAGCTAGTACGAGAAGTTATGCCAGTGATTTCATGAAAATATCATTACTGAAATATTATTTTTATAAATGTGTAATTTATTATAACGTGTCAATAGCTGAATGGAACCTTCTTTTGTATGGGCAATACAAGTGCGGAAGACCAGCTAATCAATAAGCTAATTTCATAATTACCACAGCCTTTGAACACAATTCAATTACCTAACTCAAGATTCCTCTCTCATTTTGGCATGCATACCTTCCAATTACCACCATGAGCTAGGTTGGGAAACCATTTTCCTAGCATTTCCTTGTCATGTTCTTTGGCTGTACGGTCCCACTGACCGCAAGGCTTTTAGGTCGTCAGAAAATACACAAAACTGTGTAACGTTCGTGTTCAGGACACTCATGGGTGGGCTCTATTTTGTGTGGATACGGTGTCACCTGGCTGCAAGGTGTTGACTTTCATCTGGATTTTAGTTGCCGCGCCGAGCAGCAACGAGCTAATCACATGTCTCCTCCGCTCGACGGCACTCCACGGTGGCACTGTGATTAAACGGCCAACACGTGGAGAGGTTTTGGCATCCAGCCAGATGTTGCTGCTTTTATCATATGTCAATTACATTGCAGATTACCGGGGATTTGTGTATCCTTTGTTCAGTTGTTTTTACTTTGAACCTTAGGATTATGAGTGCTTTGGGACTTCCGTGTCTTTGTACTTTTAAAATGAATATAAATATTTTTTTGGTCAAGACAGCAAGTCAATTGCTTAACATAAATTACTCATGGGCCACATACGGCTTGTAACGGTCGAACGCTATCATTCTTATTATCCCATGGGGACCGCTTTAGACTGTGCTCAATAAAAGTGTATAATATGATATATAAATTGGGATACCCGTGGAGGCAACCTTCAAAAGTACTCACCATTAGTTATTCTAGGATCGATCAAATCTGTAAAATTTGTCACTAAGAAACGGAGTGATTCTGGAAAGATGACAAACAATTTATTGAAATTTATGCATAAATTCATGAACAAGGTTTTCACGATTTCCATAATTTCTTTTCCCAGCTGTACCTTTAAGGAATATTTCGTTTCATATCTGTTTTAAATTGTGTTCTTTTTTCCATACATTTTAATGGAACAACGCTTTAAATAATATTGCCATCAGACAGCGACGACACAAGAAGCAACAGCCTGCTACGTAGAAATCATTGGAAAAAATCCCCGTTCAATGAAAATATAATCAGAGTACATAGTTGCACACATTTCACGGAATATAGCCAGCAACAGTTGGCTTTAATGGAGCTCTGATCCATATCCATATCCGCTGCCGGGTACTTGCCAGCTTTTTCGCGCTTTCCTTTTTAAGTATGGATAAATATCTTCTCCTAAGTGTATGTATATTTTATGCGACACTCGCATATGGGAGATACATCCATAAGTTATTCATACTTTGCATATAAAGGTGAAGGCACACCTGTTGGTTTCCATCATAAGTAAATAAGCATAAAATATAATTTTACTCTAGCTCCTTCCGTGTCTGCCAGGCTTTTTCGAGTTTTCTTTGGTTTTCCAATTCTTTGAGTTGCTTCTCATGTTTTGTCAGTTTTTTCAGTAAACACACAATATATTGTCTTTGCCAGGACCGTATAAAATTAGTCAAGAACAACTTTTCGCTCTGCGCGGCCTTAATTGGGATGCAGGTGTGAGATTACCATTGTTGAAGAACCAGACAGTAGTTCAAAGTTACAGTTCAGTCCATCGCTACGCGAAGAAGCGCGTGCGAAAAAGATAAGAGAAGAGGAGAGAACTCGTTATACATGTTCATTTGTGGCCCATCTTGCCAATTTTTTGGAGAAATGTGCATATCCCGACAAAGAAATTGTTTTTCAACAAGATGGTGATCCGGAGCACACAGCGAAAATTGTTAAGGAATAGATTAAAAAACAGCATTTTTAGCTGATGGAGTTGCCAGCACAAAGTCCAGAACTCAATCCTATTGAAAATCTTTGGTCAATAGTAAAAAGATACCTCACGCAGTACGAAGCAGCCCCAACAAAGGAGGACATCCTTTGGGATCGTGTAAAAGCGGAATGGAATAGATTCCCAACAGCTATTATCGAAAATTTGGTAGAGAGCATGCCAAACCGCCTTAATAAAGTTATTGCTAATAAGGGTCTGTGGACAACAAATTTAAATTAATTTAATTATTATATTTTTATGAAACGGGCAAAAGTGAGTTTATGCCGGTTTTTTTTGTTTTTTACTTTCAAACTTTTTGAATTCATCTTATATATCGTTTTTTGTTACTCCTATTTGTTAAGAATTAAATAATAAAGATAGTCTAATTTGATTTGTTTGATTATTTTGTATGGTTCTTTTTTTATGGGCGATGAAAGTCAGTTTCGTGAACATGCACTCACTTTTGCTCGCCCATGTACTTTCTCAGTAGCAAAAATATCAGCAAAAAACTACGAACACAACAATGGCAAGAAAGTATCATTTGAAAGGCCGCTCCGCAATTCTCTTCAGCAATGCCACTGCCACTGACGCTGCCATACGCCTTTCGGGCAGGCTAAGGGAAAAAACAACTATAACTATGCAAGTAAGTGTATAACCCATACCCAGTCGGGTCCCATTCCACACCTACACACCTCCATGGTGTGCTGACAAATACTAAAATTAAGCAGGAACAATAAGTGTAATGTTCGGACTATGGAATACCCGGTAATTAGCTTGCTCCAAGAGTAACATTTTATTTTTGGAATATTTTACGAGCAAAATTCTCATGCTTGATGCTTTTGTCTTTTTTATACATCATCATACCCTTTCTATAACCGAGTACAGATAAAACAGATCCAAAACTTGTTTATGAAACAAGTCCAGGAGCTGCTGCTCTGGCTAGTCTGGTCTAGTCCTGCCACAATAACAACACGTAAATCTGGCAACAGCTGACAAGTACGGAATTGTTGGTTGTTACGTTACTCGAAAACGCCATCGCATAGCTCAAAAATTCGCATAGCCAGGGGCTGTGGGACTGAGAGACAGAGGGTAACGAAAGGCTGGAAGGAGAGCGACAGCACCCGAAGGCATTGAAATATTAATGCTAATGGCCAAAAGGAAACACATTTCCTTGGCGTCGGGCAATCGCCTGATTGTATTGCTTGTCGAACTTTGGGTGTTGCTAAGTCCTGTCACTGTGGACGAACGGAACCAAGACGATGGCAGGCGATGAGTATTCCAATAATTTAATAAAAATGCAAAAAACAGTTTGTTCGCACCAAGCAGCTGCCTGTGTTTGTGAGTGTGGGAACATGGCAAAAGTTTTTTTGTACATTTTCTTATGCAGTCGAAATGACAACGAAGCAACAAAGTAAAACAGGCTTTTGGTATGTTAGCGATAAGCATTCCACACAAACAGCAGAAAGAGCTTTCAGCTGCTGCTGAAACTACAAATACTAGTTGGTCTTCGCCTTGACACCATGGAAAGCAAAATATTTTATAGAATAGAATATAGAGTTTATAGGATTATAGAATATCCATCTCTTTGGCTTGAGGAATATTGACGGCTTTAAAATTTGTATTCCATGAGTTTCGCTGACCAGCCGCACTGTCACTTGCCACAGACACGTTCTGTACCTTACACCTCAAAACCTAAGAGCATTCGCAACTTATTCGAACAAAGAACACAGTTTCAGCTATAAGAGGACTAACAGAGTGAAGGCAATAGGTTCAAGGAAACAGCTTTGAGGCGAAGTTACAACACCTGCTGGGGCCGTTACAAACATAAGCACAACAAAATGTTTCACTCTTCATACCTGGCACTCAACGTTTGAAAGAGGTATTAAATGGTGTATGTACATTGTACATAGTCATCTATTTTTGCAAAAGAAAGCACTTACGACACTATACGCAACATATTTTATACTCATGAACAAAATCAATAGCTGATAGCCTCATTTGGAATTCATAAAATATATGTAATGTTGATCACACTTTTATGATACAATTGGAAAACAGCTGCCAAACAAAGACAGTTAATGTACATATATTTATGTATACATATGTAGAATGTGGCTTTGGTAGCGGAGTGACAAAGAACACTAGAAGCGGTGTCAGCTTTAATGCCTCTGTCTCTGCTCAGACATCGATAATACACGTACTCACTCGCAACGTGAGTCAGTCGCTGCCAGAATCTCAAATAGTACAGATCGCGAAACAGACAAGCATAAATGTACCATAAAAGTACCAATAAGTTTAAACGAATCGAATGAATAAACGCCATAAACTACATGAAATAACAAATTCAGTGTTCTAATTCATCAAAAGAAAGCCACTCCTTTTTTTATAGGTAATAGCATTTATTTGTAAACATACTCAACTGCTTCCTTCGAGTACCAATATATAAGTGTCAAGTCAATCGACTACTCAGTTGCCTTTTGTTCGTTTTTGGAGGTAAAGTTATTGAATCGTATTGCGGTCATGAAATTTTGAATCTTTTGTTGTTGCCAAAAGTTGCTTCTTCAGTTGCTATAAAAATTAAAATCATTTTACAAATGCTTTAAGAATTTGTCATCACAGAGGACTACCACAAAAACGTAAGAGAGCATCTGTGTGCCCTTCGGCAGGATGGATGGATGGATGCTTGTGGAAGACATCAAACTGTGAAACTTTTCGCCCAACTTCGCTGAAGGATTCTGTACAGCTGCTGCTTGCATCTTTGTATGGCCCTAGTCATGTGGGAATGTCGCTATTTTACCCATCCTGGTTTTGCTCCCTTCGCTGTAGAAGAAGCCATGCTACATCTGGAGGTGTGTGCAAGTTTTCGGCGCTTAAACTTTGTCGTCTTGGCAGAGACAAAAAAGGTAATGCAGGTCCGCCTAATGCAGGTCCAGGGCGATTTTAATGAGCTTTTCCTTGAGCCCGAGAGAACAAAGTTTTGACTATAATTATTAAGGGTTGATTGCATCTTTCGAATAGCGACGAAAGACTTTTGCAGGACTGAAAAATTCAAAGTGGGAATAATTGTCCACATTCAAAATTTTTGACAAATTTTCATATTAATAGGCAAGTGCACCTTCTATAGACAAATAGCCACTACCTAAAACAATTTTTTTCTGGAATGTTGTCGTGCATGAAAATGACATATCATAGAGTGTTATTAAAGATTTTATTAACACCTTTCGGATAATCTATCGCTGAGAGAGAAACCAGGCTCCAAAAACTTTCCGACAAGTTGCCGGCTGAACGGATGGTGGAGGCAACCGTTGTCTTATAGTAGCAGGAGCTAGTTTGTTTCGCCTGCACTGGAACGTAGCGAAAAGTTTGTTTTATGTAGCCGAAGAGCGCCTCTAGAACTTTTAAATTTAGCTAATAAACATCGTGTATCAGCATTGCACTTGCAGTTTGAAAAAGGCTAAAGCCGGGGCCACAGCCATAGCCAGACACCAGTTGAAAATGAAGTCCCTTTCTCTGTGAATTATGAATTAATTTCTGTTGGTCAAGTTTTTTAAGCAATTTGATTGACTCATGAGTCAATCAAGAGTTTATTTTCAGTTTTTAAATGCAATTCATTTTTTATTTGGATTGTTGTGTGAAGTCGTGTGATATAGCCTACCCCTGGACACGTGACAGAATATTACCTGTGGTTATTTTTCCACCATTAAAATGTCTGCAAAATATTATTTATTCATTTTTGCTACCCGAGGATTTTTGTTTATATGCACTTTAAGTGTCAAATAGCGTTGAATATTTTATTGACACATGTCGTATTCGGTATGCAAGCAATCCCCATCGCCATGTATATGAGATAACATTTTTCAGGCATCTCTAAAGCATCTTTAATTATGTTTGATTGCTCTGGGATCCTTGAAAAAAAACTGATCTAGTAGTGTTTGTTTTCTGATAGGTTTATTTCACTCTCGCATGGGAATCCAACCAGTTTTCCATTGTTTAACAGAACGGCGCCACTTTCATTTGCTGATATCTTGAAAACTTCTTTATTTTTCTCCGAAAATTTGGATACGAAAATATCGATTAACAGCAAGATAGGATGTGTCCCAACGGGCAAAAAATCTATAAATTAGCATGTTAGAGATAGGCGAAAGTGCGCAAACCGGGGGAAGCACTTAACAATTAATTAGTTCAATTTCAGTGCGACTCTCGTTGCAATGTTCAGAAGGTCCAGGACAGCACGGGCAGTGGCCACGGTATGTCCTCTGAATCCTTTTCAGCTCGTTCCATTTCATAACGATCTTTTTCCCTCTGCCTGTTACCAATGTATCTCCAGGTGCCTCCGTGTGGCGCACAATGCGTACAAGATTCTCTGTCATTGGCAACTTTAAATTATGAAAAAATTATACAGACACGTAATTTGCAATTTGCAAAATGTTTTGGAACTGGTGTGAAAGGTAAAACAGGGTTAATATATGTAATAAAGGATCGTTGGTAAACCATTGGTAAATGAATCATTTTTATTGAATATATTATAAATTTTAAGTTTTTCAAATATTTTAATCCGTGGGATTTGGAGTGCTGTGTGTGATTGAGAAAAGGAGAAAGTTCAACCAATCAAGCGAAGATAATTTGCAGTCACATGGCTGACTATATTTCTTGCCTACCTACCATTGGGAATGGGAAGAGCTTTCGGATGACAGTTTTTGAATGGCACTTTTGAGCAGTTAATTTTAGCTGCAAATGCGATTTTTAGTTTATTTGGAACTCCCCCAAAGGAACTGTGCATTAATTACACAGCTTATTAGTGGTAAAGTCCAACCATACTTCAGGCAAATCCTGTCATAAGGTATCGAACTATACATATGTATGTACATACATACATATGTATATACATATATATATTTATTCTCATCAATACAATTTAATAAACAATTTATCCATTTACATAGAAAATATTGATTTAAAGTGCCACCAACCCAAATTACAACATCAACAGGATTAACTTTATTCGTTGAAACACTTTTAAATTAAACTTTGATTGTCGCAATGGGAACAAATGCATGAAACAACATTTTACAAGCGTTTATTTTCTTTGGAATATATATAATCACTTCCACAAATATGTATAAGTGTAGGTATATGTACATATGTACATATATGGAGAGGAGACCATCCGTGGCTGACAATTACAAGCCACAAATGTCGCTGGCGCCTGGCATGGTATAAAATATATATAAATAAATAAATTATAATTTCACGTCGATAAACCCTCATCATTGCCATTGACAGGGAGATGGGTCGTGGTCTGCTGATTCGGTTAATGTCGGCTTGACCTTTAAACTACATATTTAAATGCACTTTAATTTGACAGATGGCAAGTGGAATGGGCTTCCATGAGAAGGGCACTCGTAGCAACCTTTGTGGCCTATTTTTCCGTTTACGGAGTAGTCAACCATTAAAAGTGTTGAAAATTAAGCACTGGTTTCGGGGATCGAAATTGAGCAAAGGAATCCAAGGACAAAAAAGTTTTCGTTTCTAATTAAAATCGTATTAAAGCGGGCGATAAGAAAGTGAAACGTTGCTAAGCCACAAAGTTCTAGGCGTATATTTCTCCTTTATTTTAGTAAAAGCAACACAATTGATTTTGATTATTTTTTTCTATTCCTAAATAGCTTTCTGTATAAATTTACAAAGACACAAGTAAATTGGTTTCCAATGCGCCCGAAGGAATTTTGGACTTCGATTTTTCCCGTCTGCCATTTCTACTCAACAATGTTATTAGTCGGGCCATTTTCTGTGGGTGTTTCGTCTCCTTTTGTTGCAGGGAATTCTCCTTTTTTTCGGGGAAAAGCACTTTCTGTTTCTAAGGCTATTGGGCATTTATTTTTTTTTATTCCTAAATAGCTTTCTGTATGGGCATGATTTCATTGTGATGGATCCAATCGGGCTTATCTCGAGACTATTTTCATGATATTTACTGTACTGTAAAGAGGTTTTCCAGATTGAAAGGTAATTTCCATTGTCCAGAAACCGCCATTATCTTGGAAATTAATTCGCTCCACTCATAGGGTTCTGCCATACAGCTCAGAGCTAGAGCTGTTAAATAAAAAAGTGAGAAAAACTATTATTTTACTCTAAATTGCATTCAGCATCAAAAAAGTTTAACTCAGCGGCTTCGCACACCCTGATAAATGGGCTTACCGACATAGAAAGCCATAGTTTTTGTAAAAATTGGTACCTTCCGGTCGTCTCTTTTGGATTTTAACGGCGTTCTCATAAATTTGTGTGCAGTTCATCAGGCGGCGTAGCCTACGGCTCTTTTGAGCCAAAGGACTGCCGGACAAAAGGACCACCTCGAAAGTAATAACAGTGACAGCTATGAGTTTTTGTCCGATTCTCAGTCGATGGCGAGGAAAAAAGTTATATGAAAATGAGAGTTTGCGATGCCATCCGCGGGGCACGAAACAATCGGAATCAATTAAACGGGGAAATGGAATGGTGGGAATTGGTCAGAGTTGAGGTAAGGGCAGGAGGTGTTACTTTATTGATTGAAAATGATTAAAAAAAAACAACATATTTATCTTAAGCATACAACATTTGAAATACAATGTTTCATAATTGTAGTTATTCAAAAATAAACATATTATTGTACTTAAAGAACAAGAGTCTTTACACATTCACTGATATAACAAAACAAATCAATGTTTAAAGAAATCTTTTAAAAAACATACATAAAATAGATAATTTATGACTGCTAGGGTGCGAGCGGAGAAATAATCTGTCAACTTATTAACACACACGACAAGTGCACCAAGCAATTAGGAATCGAATGTAGTCCAAAAATACTTATGCTTGCATGCACTTAATTGGTCACCTGCAGTTCCGATGTACCCGTTCCGTAGGTTTAGCGATAATAATAGAATACAAAATTGTACCTTATACCTCTGTGTCAAATTACATATAAAGCTGGAAGTCATGATCGGAATGAAACCGTTTTTAACAAACAACAAAATATGAGCCTAGGTGACAGAGAACATACTTTGAATCGTGGTGATTGAGGCAAGTTTGCTCGCTATATTGAATTAAATTTCGCCGCTGCCAGAGGCATGAGCTACAAATGAAATCATACTGACAGCCATTCCTGCCAGTGAGCCATCAAGTTGGCCACTAATGAAAGGCGCTGCCCATAAACAAACATCAACGGCACAGCGGAGTCATCAGGCGCACACGTGGGGTTGGCCAAATGCCTCACGCGTCGTGTCGGCCACAAAATTGCATTTGGGTTTGCTTTGAAAATTTACGCACTCAGTCCTATACTTCTCAAAAGCCTACCCCCCTCGGTGCGCTGCCTAACATAATTCCTAACCTCAAGCGATAAGTGGGAGGGCAGACAGAACTTGCAGTTGAATCTAGTGTTGAAACTAGTTGTTCATTTATTGTACGCAGAGGGTATGTTCAGATGTACAAAACTAAGTACTCTTTTTAGACACCAAAAAGTGTGTGTACTTTTTCTATACTTTTCTATTTTTTATACCCGGTACTCGAAGAGTATAGGGGTATGTTAAATTTGTGGTAATAACGGATGTGTGTAACGCCCAGCATCAATAGCCGAGTCGATATAGCCATGTCTGTCTGTCCGTCTGTCTGTCCGTCCGTCTGTCCGTCTTCACTAGCGCCTATATCTCAAAGACTATTAAAGCTAGAGCAACCAAGTTTTGTATCCAGTCTCCTGTGTGCTCACACTACTCCAAGTGTATTTCAAAATTTTGCCACGCCCCTTTCCGCCCCCACAAAGGACGAAAATCTGTGGAATCCACAGATCAGGCGTATCTACCAGATTGCCGAATCTGGATCAGGTCGGATCAATATTATGGCCAGAAGAAACAAATTAAATTTCAGTCGCTACGCAACGCCTGCCAAGCGTTTGTCATTCCCTCTCTCTCTCTCTCTCTCGCAAACACTTGTACGTCTCAAATATGTAGGTATACATGTGGAAATGTAGAAGCAGATGTAAAAAGCATATGCAAACAATATTGGAAACATGTATAAAAATTTCAAAAATGGGTTGACTTCATTTTTTATTTTATTGGGCATTAAAATGTAATTTCATTAAGACAGGGCAATATCTTACACTACTTTTAAAAGTTGAAATACTTTTTTTCTCCTGCGGCAGTGTTGGTGTGATTCCCCAAGTTTCGACTGGGACCTGGGCCTTGACGGTATACTCCTCCGATAACAGCCTCAAGCGTGACGGGATCGGATAGAGTCAGGCCTTTGAACATTTTTACAATTTATATATGAATAAATAAGAAGACAAAGACAATATAAGCACATAAGTCACAGAATGCCGCCCATAATAAGGATGTTGGGAAAACCAAGCTGCTAGCGATGCGAAACCCACTTGGACTATTTCTTGGACTGTTTCCTGGTGAGAGCTATTTAGTGGGTAGACTAATTTAAAGCAAAAGTATTTTCATTCATGACGAGTTCAAACATTTCAAACATAATCAAGAAAATCGAATCATCTAATATTCTTTTGGCTTACCACTGATCGTCAATAAATATAGATAACGGACGATACTCTGTCTCGCAATTAAAGTTATTTGCAGTTGATTCCTTAGATGGGATATGCTCGGGATAATTTTTCGATTTTCCCATGTTTACGTAGTTGTTAGTGATGGTTGGAGATTAGCAACAGATAACTATGAATATATAATATGCGACTGAATCAAGTATAACCCAAATGATTCCTGAATCCTCAATCTGCACATGCTGAAACTATAGAATGCCTTGCCTAGTAAGACTTAACTAACTTATTTTAATTCCATTTAATATGTTAAAAAACATAAGTTTCACCAATCACAGTCCCAAGTTCAGGTCATTCCGTGGCGCCCCATTAATGCATCAAAATGTTGAGCATGGATAAACTTCGAACGTAAACTTCTAAGCCGAGACTGTGGGAGCCTGGCTGTCATTTGTCCTTTCTAAATTGGCATGTAACCAAAGTCATTAGGCATTGACTTGACCGTATCCAATGGGATATGGAAGGGGCATGATGTGGGGCCAGGGCCAATGGCACAGGGATCAGTTCGAGTTCGAGTCCCTCTTGAGGACATTGCGTGGGTGCTTAAGAACCTGCCAGGGCAGAGGCAATCTCACACATGCTTCCATTTATCCACTTTTGTTCTAAGCCATGGGAGTCAGGGTCAGACGTACCCTCGGTTATTATGCTGATTATGTTGACGTACTCTACTACTCCGGCCTCCCTTTTTTATATGCGCTTAGGTGAGTTTGTGTGTGCGTTTCTCTGTGTTAACCAAACACCCTAATGTAGGGATCCCACTTCCCCAGGTCCCAAAATAAATTCAATTTCAATGCGCCAATAGCACGTGCCTAATTCGAGTCTGTTTTCATCGGTTCAAATGTTCAAGCCTTCTTGACCTTATGAAAAATGGATTACCCTGTGGTAAAGTTTGCCCAAAAAGTGTTTCACTTCACTCTACCGACAGCTGTCAAGTGCCGGATCGCCAGAAATTATTATAGCCTTTGAGAGTTTTGTTGCTTTTAATTTAATCAAGGCAGATCGCAACGTCATATACCAAACTCTTTGGGTCCAATGACAGTTTAAGTCTGTCCGAACTGTGACTGGCCACAAAATAAGTTTTGTATGTTTCAAAATGGAAAAAGGACCAATGAAACTTGCACGCTTTGACGGCGTTGTGTTGGTTGACAAAGTGAAAGTCAAGCACTTTTCCTGAGGGATGTTCAATGTGTTTTGTGATAGGTTAAGGGCTTCCAATCAGATGACTTTCACGGCGAATGCCGTCCACAGTTTTTGCCGGAAGGGGACTAGGTACGTGCCTAACTTTTAAATTCCAAAAGGGCTGTCAATACAAAACATCAACTTTTGGGCAGACAGTACATGGAGTCGTCATGGCAAGAGTCCTTTATTAAGTCATTCTTCAGTGCCATTAGTTGATCCTAATTAGGAGTACCCTGTGTGCATTGCGGCTTCAACTTAATGATGCATCTCCTCCAGTTTTCCTCACAAAAGAAAAGAAACCTGTACATTTTCTCCATCTAATTCTGTCATATAATCGTCTGCTTTTCTGTTTCTCTGAAGTTAAGCTGAAAAATATCCTGTTCTCTGGCAACATATATGTATGAACTATCAATTTGTCTGTCTGTATGTCTGTTGGAATAGCTGACAAAAATGTATTCAGATTTATTCTTGTTTCCCTTTATTATGTCACTCCACTTGTGAGCTTCCGTTTTCTATTGCATCTTTATCGAGAGGAATACTATGTTTGTGCATGTCTCTCAGTTGCAGTTGCAAGCAGCATGCGAATATATACTATATTTATTCATATGTACGTGTACTCATATGCAGATGGATATTTGACATGCTGTTCTAGTTAAATTGTCTTTGTTGAGTTAACAAGTCACGGAAATTACAGAGACCATTATATCAGCCACATATATTGAAGCTTTTTGCTTGGTTATGTCATATGCTGACATTGAATGTGTGATTTTAAAATCACATAAATCAAGAATGTGGGAACGAAAAGGTCTTAGTTTTTTTTAACACTTCTTTTTTATGTATTCATTTTCTAAAGGATAGAAAAACTTCAGTATTCAATTTTATTTTAATTTTCCTATAGAAAAAAAAACTAATTTGTTGTTTTTAATCTCGTATTTTTTTTGCTGTTATTTAACTGTCAAAATATTGTAGCAAATATGCCAATTCAAATAGGTGAACATTTATTGAATTGATAATCGAGTTTAAGTCGGATATCAAAATCCGTTTAAGGGTGCTCCATTCAAACATTCAACAAATTAAATTTACACCTATTAAGACTTCATAGCTACACGAATCAATAACCTATGACAATAAGCAATGACTCCTTCGAAACAGATATTTTCATAATTTTCACCACATTATGCACAAATGGATGATCATTAAGCAATTGAGCAAACTGAAATGAAAACTACCTCTCGGTGGATGGGGTAATACGCATTAAGCTAATTCACAGCTTATGTATGACTAATTCAAGCCTACTTATTTTTAAATGGGTCCAGGATACGCAATAAACTTTTGTTTTTTTTTCCGTCAATAAATGAAATGAAAACATAATAAATTGGTTGGAAGCTGCCGAGCTTTTTCCGCAACTCTGACTCCACATTTACCAAATTATTCTCCGTTGTTGGGTTTGTGTTTATTATACCCGGTACTCGAAGAGTAAAAGGGTATATTAGATTTGTGGGGATAACGGTTGTGTGTAACGCCCAGAAGGAAGCGTTTCCGACCCCATAAAGTATATATATTCTTGATCAGCATCAATAGCCGAGTCGATATAGCCATGTCTGTCTGTCCGTCCGTCCGTCCGTCCGTCCGTCCGTCCGTCCGTCCGTCTGTCCGTCCGTCTTCATTTGCGCCTATATCTCATAGACTATTAAAGCTAGAGTAACCAAGTTTTGTATTCGGTCTCCTGTGTTATCACACTACTCAAATTGTATTTCAAAATTTCGACCCGCCCGTTTCCGCCCCCACAAAGGACGAAAGTCTGTGGCACACACAATTTTGAAGATACAAGAAAACTAAATACGCAAAATCATAGAGAAAGACCATTTCTATCAGAGTGTTGAATCTGGATCAGATCGGATCATTATTATAGCTACAATGAAGAAAACCATTTCGAAAGTCATCATTCCCTCTCGCTCTCTCACACACGCGACCCCATCTGCTTTGCCCATTCGTATTTTTTGACGCCTAGTTCTCAGAGACTATAAGAGCTAGAGCAACCAAACTTTCTATCCAAGCTCCTGTGATATCAAACCAGCACGAGTTTGTTTCAAAATTTTGCCACGCCTCCTTCCGCCCCCACAAAGGACAAAAATCTGTGGAATCCACAATTTTGAAGATACGAGAAAACCAAAAACGCAGAATCATGGAAAATTACCATATCTACCAGATCGCCGAATCTCGATCAGGTGGGATCAATATTATGGCCAGAAGAAACAAATTAAATTTCAGTGGCTACGCAACGCCTGCCAAGCGCTGACTCATGCCCTCTCTCTTTCGTACACACGTGTACGTCTCGAATACATATGTAGTTATACATGTCATGTAGAAATTTAGAAGCAGATGTAAAAATCATATGCAAACAAAATCGGAAAGATGTATAATATTCCAAAAATGTACTTCATTTTTTGAAATATTATTTTTTAAACATTTTTTAAATTTGTCCCTTTGGCGAACATATAAGAAATTGCATAAATCGGAAGCTCATATATGTAGTTATGTACATATGTATATACTGACTGAGTACCGGGTATAAGGTAGAGCCGCGGCCTTTGCCGCGGCTCACAACGTTCACCCTCGTTTTCTATGTGTATTTTCAATATTAAAGGCCGTGGCCGTAAACTTTGTGTTTTTCAGTGCACAAATGTGTATGTGTAAATGAAAAAACCGTTGTAGCGCGATTAGACAATTTTGACGGCCGGTATGTAATGATGATACGCGCTGCTGCGTTCGACGACGAATTTGACCGAATGTACCCAAGTTAACCGACGCACTGCCATATAAGCACTACGCGCGGCGAATATGAGTGTGTGGGTGTGGTCGTATGCACCGGGAGCATGAGAACAGATGATCATAGATAACTTAAGAGAAACATAACTGAGCTAATTGGCATTCTTAAGAGCTACTGACGGCTGCTGCTCCGAACAGGAATATTTACACAAACTATTGATGCAACCACGGTCATGACAATACACCATTGCAAACCACGCAAATACCCATTTACTTTTGGAAAAACGATGCAGAACACCAAATATTAATGAATATAAATATGTAATGGAAATCTTTTTCCGATTTTAATATACATTCAAACCTTTACAAAGTACATTGGGCAGGATATTTCATCTGAATAGGAAGCTGAGCTTTTTTGTTACATAAATGCCTTACTTCATGTATTAGTTAAAGGTAAAACTGTCGAAAGACTCCCCCGAAGGTATCATAATTTACTATATAGAATATTATGAGAAAGAAAGTAACCGAGAAATCCACATCATTGTCGGAATAGTGTAAAATGTTCTCAAGAGTGCCGAAACAAAATACGATGTAAGAAAAAATGTTAAGAATTAAAATCTATTTAAGCCTGTGGTGTATCCCCGATTCCTTCTGTTCACGACTTTAGATTTGAGCCAAGGTTTAGTAAAAAATGGGTTTTCCTATGACGGGTATATGTATTTGTTATACCCGGTACTGGAAGAGTATAGGGGTATATTAGATTTGTGGTGATAACGGATGTGTGTAACGCCCAGAAGGAAGCGTTTCCGACCCCATAAAGTATATATATTCTTGATCAGCATCAATAGCCGAGTCGATATAGCCATGTCTGTCTGTCCGTCCGTCCGTCCGTCTGTCCGTCCGTCTTCATTAGCGCCTATATCTCAGAGACTATAAGAGCCAGAGCAACCAAACTTTCTATCCAAGCTCGTGTGATATCAATTCAGCACAAGTTTATTTCAAAATTTTGACACACCCCTTTCCGCTCCCACAAAGAACGAAAATCTGTGGAATCTACAATTTTTTAGATATAAGAAAACCAAAAACGCATAGTGATGGAAAATAACCGTATCTACTAGATTGCCGAATCTGGATCAGGTAGAACTACTATTATAGTCAGAAAGAACAAATTAAATTTCAGTGGCTACGAAACGCCTGCCAAGCGCTTACTCATTCCCTCACTCTCTCGCAAACACTTTTATGTCTTGAATATGTAGTTATACATGTCATGTAGAAATGTAGAAGCAGTTGTAAAAAGCATATGCAAACAAAAATGGAATCATGTATAAAAATTCCAAAAATGGTTTGACTTCATTTTTTTATATATTCTTTTTATTCCAAAATTTAATTTGTTCCTTTTTGCGAATAATAAATTTCATAAATCGTAAGCTCATAAATGTATGTATATACTGACTGAGTACCGGGTATAAAGTAGAGCAGCGGCCTTTGCCGCGGCTCACAACGTTCCCCCTCGTTTTTGATGTCGCATCGATGGCCAACTTGTTTTTCCCACTTTCTTTTGGATCCATTCTTCTGCAGTTTCAGAAGGTACTTAGTCAAGTCAACCGACCATCTACTAAATCTGTTTCTTCAGCATACAACCAAACTAAAAACTGTCCATCAGCTCAGAAAAGTTAAGATAAGCTTTAAGCCAAAGTTAGCGAAAAATACGAATAGAAGTTTATTTCCAACTTTTGATGCACTTTCAAAAACTGTATAAATAAATCCTCGATTTCCCGTCCTTTTTTGGGGCTCCTTGTTCCCAAAGTACTTCACGCACGCACAATAAATTTAAAGACAGTATATTTTAGTTCAGCGTAAATGCATTTTCAGCTAAGCCAGCATATTGACCAACACAAATGGGGCTTCCAGAATGAAGATTAAGGTCGATCCGTTGGAAGCTGCTGCTTCAATTGATGAAGCTACATTATCATATGTAGGTATATTCTGTCATTTACGTTGGGATTATAACGTTAATAAAGCAGGTTTTTCGCATCATGGTGACATCTTGAATAATTGTCTCGACAATAAACTTAAAATCTTCCCGATGTAAAGAACCTATTGAATAGATTTAACTTTTACAAAGTCTCCCATTTCCCTGATGGAGGTATCTATTAAATACTCGTCAAACCTATGGTATTTCATCTAATTTGCCACGGTAAAATAAATTGGTACAAAATTGCATTTGTTTTCACGTTGAAATTGGTTTTTAATAAAAAGGCGCCCCTTGAACACATTTCGTGTGTTACTCTTAATGCAATGAATGCTGGCTGAGCTGACACCCTGTCATTACATCAACGTTTAGCTTTTTTATGAAGTTGTACTGCATCCACCACACCACTCCGACTCAATCATGTTTATGAAAGGCCAACGGAAACGGAAGTGTAACAAAGCGTCACCTGCTGGCAACAAACAGAGAATCCTTGACGCTGTCTTTGTTGCCATGTCACTAAATGAAAGGGAACCAAGGCTTTAGAAATTTAAGAGGTATAAACTCGTGGACGAACGAAGAGCAGAAAGAGATACGACTGCATATATATTCACTATATGTATATAGATTCACTATTACTCCCACAGACAGCCAGCCACAGGAAGAAAAGAAAAAGGGAAACACTCATCTGTAGACTCAAATTGCTTAATAAACTTGCTTGACTCCATCGTGGTGGCTAAGAAACGAGTGAATATGCTCGCCATGGCAGGAATTTTTTAATAAAAACCCCCTAATACAGAGGTAATTGTCTGCTAGCTGCTTGTCTTGATCCCTCAGCTTACCCTGGTGGCTTACCGAGTTAAAACCTCTAGGAAAACTATGTCGGATTAAATGCAAATAAAATGTTGCATGAGTTTTGCATATTCTGGGAACCCCAAATAGCTGGCATACTCATTGGCTCTTAAGGAGGTGTGTTTTTTAAATCAAATCATTACGTAATTAATATACGCTTTGTGGTCATAAGAAAAGCTCCTCTTCACAGAAGGATATGTCGATACTGAATCTTTTGGATTAAGTGGATTGAACGATTGACTGTTAGACTTTCTGATATTGGGTGTAGCTTCAATGTAAACTCACTGGCAAAAGAGTCAGGACACGAAAAGGTCATTAGACATGACGATGCTCCCAAGACTGACAAACATGTACTAAATCAAAACAAATCCAATGAAAACTCTGCCAAGCATTTTAGCTAAAGGCACTAAAGGCACAACAAAAGTGCTTTCAAAATCCTGTCAAAGAATCTAAAAAGCATTTAATTGTTTTTCCTTTTCGCTTTGCATATTATTGCTCTATTTTTTTCATTTTATTTTAATTTTATTTAATTTATTTTGCTTTGAAAAACTAACCATACACCATATATGTACATATGTACACATACTACAAGAGTGTACGGATATGAAGATATGAGCACTGTGATGTGTAGGAAAGTACTCCAGGTTTTATGCGAGCATGGCAAAGGAAGGAAAATAAGAAGAAATAAGGAAAAAAGGTACAAACAAAGGACAAAACCCTGCTCCCAGTTAAATGCGAAGTTGAGGCCCGTCTCTATGGGAACAGCCTCGTCCTGTGCTGTCTGGCGGTACCTTTCTTCCCCGCTTCTACAAGGGGTGACATGTCAACACAGCTATGCCTACTGGTTGGGGCACGTCTGCTCCAGCATGGCACAAGAAATCGAAAGGCATTTCACGAAATTCCGAAGCGAACAGCTTGCAGAAATTGCTTTTACATGTGCGAAGAAAATTGCTTAAAACAATATTTGCTTTTAAGAGAATTTCGAAATAAACATTATTATCTTAAAATTAAAATGCATTTTCAAGATTCTCGTTAAATAATCATCATATTCAGTGTCAAACGTCAGCCCGGAGCAAAATTTATATTCAAATCTACACTTCATTGTCAATTGCTTATGCTATTGCTATAGATACCAGGGCCATCCAGTCCAAGGAATTTCGCACTAGCACAAACCCCGAAGAGGTCCTTGGTATGGGGAATTTGAATGCAATTAATGTTTATCAGTTTGTGTAGGTCTGCTCTGGTCATCTTTGTGTTATTTCAATTTTGCTCATTAGGCCTGGCCTATTCATTAAGGTGAATCCTTCGGCCTGGCCAATTAGCTTGCACAATTATCCTTAGCTCAATGGCAATGCAAATTCATTGACTAATTAATATCATCATTATCGTTGGGAGATTCCTTTAGCTAACTCTCGGCCCTTTGTGTCCATTGTTTAATTGCAAAATTAAATTATAAATTGCACAGCTAAGGAAAATTTGTGGACTGGTTTTATTGGTGGTTCTCAATGGACATACATTTGCATATTTGAAAAACTGTACTCCTCTCATTTATTATACATGAACACGGATTACTAATGAATATCAATAAATATTGAGAAGCAAAATTAAAGAAAGAATTTTCAAAACTACTTCTGCACTGAAATTCCCTTGAGTTAAACTTAAGAGCAACTGGTCGAAGTGGCTTCGTTTTCAGATCACAGAAACTTTTGGTGAAAAAACCTTTACCTGTTTTCAGAATAAATACCATGATATTTTCATAGCCACCTTAAAGAACACAACAAACACAACATCAGCGACTATTTCATCGTATTGTCAGTCAAATATATTGCATAAAAATATGATTTTCGAAAACAATGCCTTCCATTTAGTATTTCTATTGTTCTATCGCTTTTGAAACAGTTGCCATTGAGCAGTTAAAATTGTGCAGATTTATATTGTTTTAGTCAGTGTCGTCGGAAAGCACTGACAGGCAGGCCGTCAGTAAAGACATTCCAGATAAATATGTACATATAGATAAAAGGAAACTGCAGTCATTGGCATACCCCAATACTCTTACCATCTACCCTCCTAAGCCGACTGACAGCAGCACGTTATTGGCATTCAGCTGCGGGCAGATTTCGTTTTGTTTCCTTCTCCACGGAAAAGTGTGTGGGCCGGGTGTCGGTGTGGAAAAATGACCATAGACTGTCCTTGTTATCTATCACCTGTCTGGTCTGTCATTCTTCTCAGACACACCACTCCCACTCCACCTCCTCCTCCACTCCTTCGGTTTTTAAGTCAAAACAATTTTACAGTAGTTACGTCTCTAGCCCATTGCTTGTTCTCGGTTCTCGGTATGATGCTGTGACCGCCTTCAAGGTTCAATTTTTCAAGCATACGTTTGACATGCTCTTTGAACTTCAATCTGTTTGAGGTTTAATTTCTCATATTTTTAGGCTCACAGGCTTTTAACCGCTCATTAGATACTACCAACTATGGAATGGTACCTCTATGCTTGCAGACCATAAAAGTAAGTTCCAAAAATTAACCGAACGTAACTGAGTCACCTCACAAATCATTGGACCTGAAAAAAATGAGAAAATATTTACACGCCACACATGACTCCGTTATATTTGCTCTTCGATAACCATAGGCAACACTTTTTTCATTGTAAGGGGTGATGAATGGGTGGATATTTGTGTGGCAGGACTTTGCTGTTGGCACAACTTGGAGAGAATTTTCAGAGCGTTTTCCAGGCGGATGTTTTGTAGTTTATTTGTGCAAGAATAGGAAGAGAATGTAAAGACAAATCCTATGAACACACTAGGAGGCAGGGATAGAGGGCACAGAACAGACGATGGTCTGCAAAGGCATGCCGCATTTTGTGGCGAGTCAAGCGCACATTTGTTGACGGAAAGCGCTGACCAAACGATGCTGCTTCTCCAAGCATTGTAAAATTTGAATGGGCTCGTGGTGTGATTTGGCCATCGAACCATTCCACTACCTCTCATGTTTTTCTCCATTGCTACCTTCTTCTTCTCTTTCCTTTGGAGAAATATATACTATTTTTCCTACAACTTTATTAAATTTGTTTCCATCAATATTAAAAAGTACATACATATGTAGCTTCGAGCTAACCTATTCTCAACAAGAGTTTCGGCTCAAGTTGTTGTACTTAAACATCCTTCCAGCATAAAGTATAGCCCACTTGTGGTCCCTCGGCTTGAAAAAATTTTATAGGATCCATCGATGAACTCACATTGAGCAACTGGCCATCCATGATGCGACACAGTTCTATGGGCAAGTAAATGTCTTTTAACGGAGACCCAACATGCAAGAAGAGTAAATTCGGTCGGAAGTTTGGAAAGATCGATGACTCTGAAGACGATTGGGGCTCTGTCAAAACACGCTTGTGGCTCGTAAATGACTTTGAGTCCCTTCCGAAATAAATCGATACCTTGTCGCTTGTCCTCAAGATTAGTTCTCTTATCAATTGTATGCTCATGATACCGTTGAATAAACTACAAGGGGTTGCCAAAACAACATCCAGAACCTGCAGTGCTCACATAGGTTTATCGTAAATCTTATCTTTAATATACATATGTAGCTAAAAAAAGGGGTTATGGCATGTCATTGCTTCACTGCTCACGCAATCGGTTGAAGATCACTAACCTGTTCAGGAAGCAAATGTTGACCTTCAACTCACCTGTTTCCTCTACTGGGTAAGGACTGGGAACCTCCTTTGCGTAGTTTATTGTGGTCCAGAGGACGCTGTTAATGGTCACCATGTCCTCGTTGTTTTCCGGCCTGCGGTTGTCGATCCTGTTTTTGTGAAGGACACCGTACGGTTGTAACTTAGCCGTTTATTTTTATAAGCGATACCTTTAACGACGCCTAATTAATGTGTCTATCTAAAACCAAAAATCAAGGCATTCAAATATTTTTTTTTACTTTTCCTGAGGTTTCAAAATCAAAATTTCAGGAAAAATACCGAAAAAAATATGAAATTTCAATTTGGAAGCTTAATATCTTCCAGACGTTAAGTTGCAGCTACAAAGTGCCTGAGTCGGATTTAAAGCTGCATTTGTCAGCTTTTTTAAACTGCAAAGTTCAATACAACCAGTTGTAGGAGACTTAAGCTATGAGAAAAATAGGTAAATCATAGCTAGTGCTTTATGACAAAAAATACCAAACTTTTTAAAAATTCTTTAAAAAAAAACTACTCTATGAAAAAAAAACCATAATTCCTAAAAAAAATTTAAATCTCCAAATCTATCAGAAGAATTCATTTTTGTCCACAGCGAAAAAAAAAGTTGAATTTTGTCGAGTGAATTTTGTCGCTGCACTCCGTTTATTCACTTTCCACACAAAGTCGCACACATTACATTACCTATTTTTAAATTTTTTTAAATTTGTATATTATCATTATGGAGCTGTGAAGGAGCCAACCGTAACAATTAACATTAAATCAAAGTTAAAACTACTCTTCACTCCACGTCATGCCAGAGAGTCCAAAAACACACAACAACTTTTATCCTTTTTACTGGTACACGTTCTGAACTAGATTTAAAAAATATTTAGGATGGAAAGAAAATTATTCGTTAGCTTAAATATAGTTCAATTCGAATATTGGCTAAAATAAAGCTTGGCTTTTTATCTCTCCCGTTTATTTTTCTACCTATTTTGTTTTAGATTTAAGAAGGCTTGGCTTAACGATTTTTGACATTTTGATTCCACAATGATCTCTGTATGCTCCTTGGGCTATAAGTTTAATGATTTTAATATTCAATACCCTATGAATAGTGAATTATATATTAAATCTTTATTGCAAAGTCTTTAACCTGAGTCTTAACAAAATGAAAGCAAAATGAAATTTGACCTGATTTCACAAAAAGTTTTTCAATCGACTCATGCCTTTTCTTGACCAAATCGGTTTCGGCTTGTTGCACATCCTCCGTAAACTGATGATAATAGGAAGGCGCCTGGATGAGAGGCGCCTCAGGATGAGAAAGGCTTTCTTGATGGTGTCATTTCTATCCAGTCTATCCGGGTTTCTCGTCAGGGCTTCGGCTTGAATTAGTCTTTCATTTCTCCTGCACTTGACTTTGGTATGTCGTGTGTGTTCATGAGTTGACAGTTCATTTCTCCCCTCGCACCCCAGCACTCATAAATTCTATACATTATGTATGTTTTTTCCTTAGAATATATTGGTCCTGTGTTTATCTCCGTAAAGACTCTTGTTCTTTAAATACAATAATGTGTTCATATTTGAACATTATATTTCTCAATTTATTTTTAAATGTTTTGCACCGAGACCCACAGAGTGTAGGAGAGCGAGAGCTCGCCCCATCCTGAGTAAATATCGCAATATTGAGTCGCAGTAGTGAAATATTTCGCCCATCCACAAATGTTTACCTGGGAGCATAATGGATGTTTAAAAATTCTATTTTGGTTAGTATTTCGGTTTGCTTCCTGTTGCCACATATTACATATTTATGAAGGAGCTCGGGCGGCATTCAAATGGGACACAGTCATATTTGCATAATGGATTTTTAATTGATTATGGGTGCTGACCCGAAAAATTTATTGTACCTACCAAAATTATAAAAGATGCATGTTGAATAAGAATAAAGTATTGTTAAGTTATTATGTTTTAATAATATTTTATGTGTGAGTTTTCATTGCCAGCATATAGGCACAGCTTCTAAGTATTATGTTTAGATGTTTGTACATTTATTATGATTTAATTAAAGTTAATGTTTGTTTTGTCGAAATTCCTTAAAAGATCTATTTCCCAAAGAACTTGTCAATTTTTAGAGGAGAAGAAGAAAGAGGTCACACAATCTATTTATGGCCCTCTTTTACCACATGTAACTGACACGATCGGAGTCGTTTCGGCCTGCACCCTCTGTCTACTGGTTGGACGGCTTAGCTCAGGGAGATTGGCGTGGATTCAGTGCGGCCTAGACACCTGCGTTACAATACTAAAATCGTAAACAGAGAAAAGGAATGACCAGAAAATGCGGGAACGGACTGAGACACGGTATACCCCTATTTTGTTAAAGAACCGAAGTGTTCGGGCGCTCCTTCCATTCCCGCCCTACCTGTAGGACTCAATCGGACCTACCCAAGATATTACTGCTGCGCGAGATGCTTAAGGTGGCCTCAAAAATAAGAAACTAAATCATATTCATTTACGTTATAATTCAACTTTAATTAATAGGTGCTTAAGTCTAAACATTACAAGAAGGTAGAGAATGATAGTAGATAATAATAATATTATATGTCATCAATGCCTGACCTCAAGCCAGGGCAATAGGTTGGCCACTATCTGTCTCCGGTGCCGGTGGCTCTCAGCCCTTCCAGAGGGAAAACACACAGAGTCGTTGTGACGCAAACAGACCACTGCTTTAGAAGAGCAGGTCGAAAGAAATCTGTGATAGAAAATTTCAAGATCTCGATTTACCCTCACACTCCCACATACCTTCTTCCTAGGTTATATCCGATTAAATACACTTCCTTCCCAATTTTGGCCGAAATATACCCGGGAACACCTTCCGTGTGCCTGCACGACCTTGTCTCACGCTTTTACTTGAGCGGATGGTTTTATTTGGCCGAAGTGCAATTGGATTAACTTGTCCTCACATGCACACATATGAGCAAGGCGCACGAGGTTTCACTGAGTTTGTTGATTTTTGGGCAACGCTAGCTGTTTCTTCTGCCTTGTCCACAGTCGAAATTGGAAAAGAACGATAAGCCGCAACTGAGTGCAGCTTAGGCGTGCATTAAGCTTTCCCAAAGCTCATGTGCATAGAGTTGCACGGAGCTTTTCAAAGCGCACCGATCATCTGATCATGAAACATAAAAGCTTTTGGTATGTTCTCATTACAGTGTCGTATGAAATAACGTGCCCAGTCCGCGGCCGTTAATAAAAAAAAAACCTTTTTTTTCTTTCAGGCGAGGCACACCCTTACAAAGTTATCGAGCAAACAAATTGATACCAGTCAGTTATATGAGACCTTGCTAACTAGAAATAGAATGCTTATAACTGAAATAACAAATCTCATGCTTACAATAGGTTAACCCGGACGGCCCTCATTGGGGCCTCTCATTAGTAATGCCCTTAGTTATCCGGATGGTTATGGACCTTTACGAGGGTGCTGGTGAGGTTTTGAAGTCACCTAGAATTGAGGTGTTTTTAGCGAAGACTAGTAGTTCCTTTGGCGTCCTCTTGGAGGCACCTTCCAGTGATGTTAGCGTCGGTGCGTCCGTGGAAGGTGCAGCAGAGAGTGGCTAAGTTTTCATTGCGCTCTTTTGACATGCTTTTCGAGATTCTGCAGGTGGTTGCGCTCTCGATTTCTAGTCTGACCAGCTTTTCTAGGTCGCTTTCTATTCATTCTGTAGACAGCCCGAAGCTTTCCTTGACAAGAGCGTCCGCCGCTTCGTTTCCTTCGATGCTCTGGTGGCTGGGAACCCAATAGATCTGCGCTGACTTAGTCGTGCAAAGTGTTTCCAATGCCTCCCTGCCTACCAGGGCTATTTTGCAACTGACCGCGGATGACTGCACGGGGTTTGTCGCCGCTAGGCTGTCTACGATCAAATTGACAACATTGTGTGATCGTTCACACAACCTCCGCTGCTTTCCTGATGGCCTGGAATATATATGCCACCTGGAATATGCTGCAGTGGTCCGGGAGCTTATGTGACTTCCTTATTTTGGGGTCTGTGCAGTATAAGCCAGCTCCTACTCCTCCTTCCATCTTGGAGCCGTCTGTGTATATGTTGAGGTGCTGAGTCTGGTCCCGTCCTGTTTTTCATTCCTCGTGTCTCAGAAATGTGTTTGTTTTGATGTCGAGGCAAGTTTGGTGGATCATGCAGTTAGTATAGCTGATAATGTCCCTACCAATTGAACTGTGTCCGTATCCTTGTGGCCACATGTTTCCCGACGCAATCAGGCGCTTTGCTGCCTTGCCTGCAGTCAGCCTAGCGTAGATGTTAGGGTTATCAATTCCAAGTATGGTCTCAAGTGCTTTTGTTGACGTCAGCGCCCCCGTGATACAGAGCAGAGCCTGTCGCTGAGTCTTTTCTAGCTTGTGGTACGGCTTTTTTCCGGTTGCTTGCCACCACACTAAAGACTCTATATAGCAGAGTTGGTCGCACCACCGATATGTAGATCCAGTGCATTAGAGCAGGTGACAGGCCCCATGTGCTGCTGAGCATCTACTTTGATGCATATAGCGCAATGGTAGCCTTCTTCACCCTTAACACTACATTGGGTCTCCATGACAGCTTGCTAATCGGTACTGTGCCGAGGTATTTGACTTGTGTTGTTGGGGTTAGCCTTGTTTGGTTGATTTTCGGGGGATCCATGCCGATACCTTGTACCTCTTGATGAGGAGCATGAGGTTCGTCTTGTCTGCGTTGATACTGAGTCCTACTTTATCCGCCCACTCAAATATCTCCCTGAGTGTACGTTCTATTATAAAGCTGAGGGTCGATGGAAAAAATGAAGATTTCACAATCAATAGATATTGTCAAATGTATTATTCAATTTTGTTGAGTCGGTATGCTATGCAATAAGATAACTATTTTCCCAGTTAGGCAAAACGACACAATCTTGCAGTTGGCCGAAAACATATTGGCGGAATGTGGAAAGCAAGTCCTAGCCGTGTCGAACTGCAAGCAAGCAGTTAATGGTACCTGCGTCCAGGTTCTACATACCGGGGGCGTAGCTCATTGCAAAACGATCGCGCGGCAACAGTAATCTGCGATAACGGCACGGAGGTCCATATAGTGGGAACCCACCTGGTCACGTTCGACGCTTACGTCCTAAAAAAAGGGGCTAAGTATGTGAATCTTAGCAACATCCAAAGTCGGTTCCCAGGAGATGCTTCCTTTCCTTTGCTGAACATCAATGGATATAACAGGGTGCTAAGCCTTCCTTACCTCTATCAACTAAGCGAGAAGAACGTTAGCTTTATCAAGGAGATCGAGGAAAAGATCTCATCTACGTGAATTCAACCTAGAAGGTAAATTTGAATACGACCGAGGACGGCCTAACTTCCGAGGGGGGAGTAATTAGCAACTGACACCCGACGATTGACCAATAGAAACTGACACAGTAGTTTCGGCGGTCAGCGGCTGAATTCCCACACATAAGTTCCCACACGTCTGGCGCTGATGCAGCGGTTCTTGGTGGACGACTAGGTGATGCAACGCGTCCGCGGGGACTCCACACACCTGGGACGGATACGACAGTTCTTCGAGACGGTGGCAGTGAATTTTAGCGCAGCCTTAGGTTCCGTTTATAATCATAAATCTTTTTATATTTAGAATATATTTGATCTTCATTCGTGGCGTATCGCCAAATATAGAATTATTTCTCGCTTTGAACCGAACGAAAGCCCCGTTTTCAATATTTATTTTTAGCTTGTATCTTCTTTTGCGAGGATGATTTTTAAACGCGTAAAGGAATACATTTGAAACTAGTTAATACAAGTATTGCCTATGAGAGGCCCCGTTGAGGGCTATCCGGGGTAACCTATCCTAACCTAAGCAAGTGTTTAACACAAGCTGAAATAATAAATGTGTGCGTCACCATTACATTACATTACGTCGTGTTCGGAGCAGCAGCCGTCAATAGCTCTTAAGAATTCTAATTAGCTCAGTTATCTCTTAAGTTATCTATTATCCGCTCATCTAATCTTACGCTCTCGGTGCATACGCACACACACACACGTCCGCCGTTTGTAATGCTTAAATTTCAGTGCGTTGCTTAATTTGGGTTCATTCGGTCAAATTCGTCGTGGAACGCAGCATTGCGTATCTTTGTAATATACCGGCCCCCCAGTTGTCTAATCGCTCTACAACGGTTTTTGATTTAATACATATAAATTTGTACACCGGAAAAGACGAAGTTTACGGCCGCGGCCTTTAGTATTGAAACTAAAACAGTGAAAATAAACACAAACCCTAAAACCCAACACCGGAGTATAATTTGTAAATGGGAGTCAAAGTTGCCGAAAAAACTCTGCAGCTTCCAACATTTTTTGTGACCCCGACGTGATCTCCGTGAGCTTATCGTATGAAAAAAGTTCTCAAACATATAGTTAAATCTGTGTCGAAGTTTTAACTAGACATTTGTCGAAAAAGTAGCGAACCAAAAGTCGTTGTGGCCGACCGTGACAGTTCTAACGGCCCGCTATTCGTTTTCGCATTCTCTTTCACCGTCTGCTTCAGCATACCCAACGCACTGTCGAGACCGGCTGCATAGAGTTTAAGCCGTTATCTTCTTCGCCTCCTCTTTCATCTGTTGCTTCAGCCAGCGCTCGCGAGCTTCTGCATTGATCTCCCTCTGGAATTTCCAACGCGAAATCAGAGCAAATTCTCGATCGTTCGCTGGTGAATACTCTGTGGGTTTTATCATATAGTAACATATCCATAATACCTTACACCCACACACGCATTATGTATACGTTAAGCACTGGACTAATTAATAACTTCCAAACGAAGCAATATTTTTAAGTTCGGTTTTTTGATATGAGTTAATAATAGTAAGAGGAAGATATTTTGAAAAAATGGGCGTGGTAGCTCTTTTCTATACCCGCTACTCGAGAGTACCGTCTTTATGAGCGCCTAGATCTCAGAGACCATAAAAGTTAGATGAACCAAATTTTGTATCCAAGCTCCTGTTATATCACACTTTAACAAGTAAAGTACAAAATTTCGCTGACTTAAAGCTGTTATTCTTACATGGGACTGTTAAATTTAACATTTTGAGTTTGGGGCATAGCAGTCTGATATTTTCTAAATGCGTTTCCAGCAAATTTGTTCTAATTCGAAAACTTTTAAAAATCATGCAAATGCCAGATAAAGTGGTCATTTTCCCCATAGTGCGCTGTCGAAGAAAATACCCATTACTTTAGAATTGAATGGAGATTATGATTTTCCGATGACGCATGCCCAAAATATAAAAAATTGTATATTTTGTATATCCTTTATACATATGCTAATTTTGTTTAATGTACTATAAACGAATATAATGAACGAATGTAAATATATACAAACGCAAAATGTATATCAGATAGAACATCAAAATATATTAATTTTCTATAGGGTATTAGTGCGTCGCGTCAATAAGCGACACTCAGCAAATAAATTTGTGTCTCAAGAAATCTTCTCAAAAATATTTGGCTGGCAATTTCGGCAGCTCTGCACACGTACACACACACATATGTACGTACTCACGTTCCGTGTGTACTTATACAAGCAAGCTCATTCTATTTTTAGATTTGCGAGCGCACTGGAGTTCGTGCGAGCGAGATAGCACTCTTTCAAAAAACAACCCTCCCTACACCACATAATTGTATGAGCATCGGACATCTTAGTGTTTATATTGTCTTTGGCCGAACCAACCTACTAAGAGAGTGAGGGGAAAGCCAAAGTGATCAGATGAAAATGGATGTAAATTTTCATCAGATAGCCTCGGACGAAACCGAGGGGGATCCTATATAAAAATTACCTTAAATAATAAACAATACAAATGTATTGTTGATTCGGGATCTTCCATTAATACAATGAAAGAATATTTCTCGAATGACAAAATAAATAAAGAAAACATAAAAGTCCACACAATAAACGGAACCGTTAATCTAACAACAAGCATAACAAGACCATCTAATAAAGTATGTTCTGACCATTACGATATACTGCTAGGCCGAGAATACTTGGTGGCCACTCAAGCAGTAATTAGTTACAAAGATAATACTGTAAAGTTAGGAGAAAGAACATTCCCAATTATTGCAAGCGGAGAAGTTATTGAAGCAAGTGAAGCAAAACCTGCATGTGACGATGTATCGTCAAAAAAGGATAGATCACCTCTGAATGTCCTGATCCATCTTCAGAGATGGAACAATACGTCACTTCCGCATTAGACAATGAATTAAGGGAAAGTAATGAGCTAAGATTAGAAAATTTTAACAATGAAGAGAAAGAAAAGCTGAAAAAAGTATTATATGAGTATAACGACTTGCAGTACAGAGAAGGTGACAATTTGACTCTCACGAGTACTGTCAAGCATGCCATAAATACCCAGCATGAAGATCCGGTATACCGGAGGCCTTACAAATATGCTAAGATACATGATCAGGAAGTTAACAAACAAATAAAAGATATGATCAGGCAAGGAATAATTCGAAAGTCGAAATCGCCTTACTGTTCACCAATTTCCATGAGCCCGAAACAGATTGATGCTTCAGGAAAGCAAAAATATCGACTCGTGGTAGATTATAGAGGTCTCAATGAGATCACCATCAAGGATAAATTCCCAACTCCTAGGATGGATGAAATACTAGACAAACTTGGGAAATGTCAGTATTTCACAACGATTGATTTGGCAAAAGGGTTCCATCAAATTCCAATGGAACCCAATTCAATCATAAAAACGGCATTTTCCACTAAACATGGCCATTACGAATACACTCGGAATCCATTCGGGCTGACAAACGCAGCCGCAACTTTTCAAAGATGCATGAATAATCTATTAGAAGACCTGATCTTCACAGATTGTTTAGTATATTTAGATGACATAATAATTTTCTCCACATCATTGGATGAACACTTGTTATCCTTAAGAAAAGTATTCGAAAAGTTAAGGGACGCAAACCTAAAGTTGCAAATGGATAAGTGTGAATTCATGAAGAAGGAAACAGAATTCCTTGGTCATGTAGTCACACCAGAGGGAATAACACCGAATCCAAACAAGATTTCATCAATAGTTAGGTTCCCAATACCTGAAACATTCAAGCAAATCAAATCATTCTTAGGACTTTGTGGCTTCTATAGGAAATTCATTCCTAACTTCGCAAACATAGCAAAAGCTATGACACTCAAGCTGAAGAAACGAGCCGTCATAGATCCTAAAGAAGAGAAATATGTCGAGGCATTTGAGAGGCTGAAAGTACTCATCACCTCAGACCCCATTCTCAGTTACCCAGATTTTAATAAAATGTTTTCTGTAACATCAGAAGCTAGTAACATGGCAATAGGTGCTGTTCTGTCTCAAGACTATAACCAATATGTTATGCCAGCAGAACACTAAATGAACATGAAGTAAATTACTCCGCCATCGAGAAAGAATTGTTAGCTATAGTTTGGGCGACTAAATATTTCAGAGCATACTTATTCGGTAGAACATTCGAGATACTTAGTTACCATAAACCACTAGTATGGTTAAACAACTTAAAAGAAACAAACATGAAGCTGCAAAGGTGGAAAATAAAGCTAAACGAATTCGACTTCAAAATAAAGTACCTGCCAGGTAAAGAAAACTATGTAGCAGATGCGCTATCAAGGGTAAAGCTCAACGAGAACCTTCTTGGTGAGGTATCCGATAGTGCAGGCGCAACCATATATAGTGCGCAAGAAGATAATCAGAACAATATCCCTGTTGGGTTTCCCAGCCCGATATTTAGTCGACATAAATTAAGTCATAGTCAGTGGTGCAGCAGTAAATTAAATGCCTATTATTGTTTGCTATTTTGTACTGCCCACTGCATCTTTGTACCATTGTACCTTGACTTAAGTTTCCGCACGGCAGCAGCCTATACATCGCTCTCTCGGATCATCGCCTTCTTCGTCGCTCTCTCGATCTTTCATTATCGCTCTCTCGGATCATCGTTCGCTTGCTTACATTAGGGCACGGGCAATTCGGCCCGCCTGCCCTTAATTAGTCTAAATCTATCACTCATAGAGTCTAAATCTATCACTCATAGAGTCTTAATCTATCACTCATAGAGTCTAAATCTATCACTCATAGAGTCTAAATCTATCACTCATAGAGTCTAAATCTATCACTCATAGAGTCTGAATCTATCACTCATATAGTCGGCATCTATCACTTACGGTCTGCACCTAGCACTCATGCTGTCTTGAGCTGATCTTTGTGGCCATCAGACCGTCTTTCGTCGTTATCGCATCGATCGTTCACCCACATACATATATGTACATATGCAATACGTCGGTCTACATATAGTCTGGAGCTGATCGTATCATATCTTACCATATTCGCTGCATCGATCTTTAATCGGTCTCTCATACATAATTCGCCTAAATACACATCCATATGTACATACGCATTCGCCGGTCTACATACGTATATACCAATAAACTGTACCTATTACTAATTTAACCGCTCGACCCTTTCATTTAAACAACACATCGCAACAGTTAGTGAAAAAGCTCACTAGCTTAACATTTGGTGACCCCGACGTGATTTGTGCAATAATTAATATCAGTGCAATCACAAACTACAATAAAACATTAAAAATTATAAACTAATTGCTAATTCCACCCGAGTCATCGGCTACATAAGTGAATCCATACCATACCGCCCTTGCATATAGCTGTTGGCGTACGGTTCTCAGTTCTTATCGTCTATTACGCGCGGTACCCTTTGCGTTCATCTTCCCGCAAGAAACGGTTCCCATACCGGCTGCCCTTGCATATTGTTATTGCACATAGCTTTGCTTGCGGTTCTTGGACGTTGCGTTCTATAGCGTTCGCCACTCCTTGCGTTCGTCTTTCCGCTAGAGCCGTTTATTACACGGGCTACTATTTTCGGTCGTCTTCCCGCTACAGAAGTTTATTTCGCGTGGTACTCTTTGCATTCGTCTTCCCGCTACAAACGTTTTGCTAATATTGTCGTTGCCATGGAAGTGAATGCTGGAAATGACATTGTAGTGACCGCTGCTAAAAACAGGGTGACTTTCCTGAAATTGAAAGTAGCTTATATATTTGAACGCTTAAAACGTTTGAATGCTGCTTGGGAGAGTGAGCTGTTGCTTAGTGA